>JAPYZE010000209.1:0-53575 GCA_030522805.1 Leptomastidea abnormis | reverse complement strand
ATATATATATATATATATATATATATATATATATATATATATATATATATATATATTCTCCTCGCGAGGACTACTGAATAGATGTATAAGTATATATTACATATACATTGGCACATGTAGGCGTATATAATATACAGAGACACACAGCCAAGCTGCTGCAAAAGGATGAGTGTCGGATGGCTCGAGAAGCTCATATATGCATACACACAGTTATGCTTGTTGCTGCTGCTTCTTTGCGAATAAATGCTAACTAAGCGGAATTAGATATATTAGGTATACGTATATAGGAGCTTAGCAGAGCAAAGCGAGTCATTCCGTTCCACACACGCTGTTTTAGCGAACGAGAGTTCCCGCGCGACGATGAGTTAATTCTTGGCCGCTCAACTTGGGATTATTATTTTGAAAAATTAAAATTTTATAGATAATTTTAAATAAGCTGATCGAGATTCGCTGCAGTGACCTTTAAATTAAGAAAACCAGCAGGTCAGAGGCTGCTGACCCTTAATCGCTTCTGAGACAAAGAGCTCAACAATATGTTTAGTATAGGTACAACTCTCCTACATATACTTCGCGGTAAATCGGAAAGCCGAGACGCTGGCTGGCTCTACACGAACTTATATGTACACATTTTGCATCATATCTGAGTTTTTGATCAGTACAGGAGTGCGAGTACTCTCGACATTGCTGCTGCTGCTGCTCTTGGACTGATTAGAATAGCTTCTGTACCCGAGATCATTTACCACTCGTGCTGCTCTCTTGGATATACATTATTTGATTATATTAGTACGTACTAAAATGTATGTACGGCGTGGCGCAGTTCTTGTTCCGACGATATTGTATGTCGATGTTGATGATAAGCAAATTAAAATAATTTTTTTAATTTCTACAAACTTGCGCATACCCATAGTTAGACCTTATAATATATTATAAGGTCTAACTATGGGTATGTGCAAGTTTGTTCGTAAAAGGAATCGCGATTATTAATATCAATCGACCCTTACGCTTATAATCTCATCTCTTTCTCTCGTTTGCTATTATTTTCTTTTTTTCTTAATTTTCATTTACTTTTTTGTTCTTTTTAATCTCAATTTATTCATTTTATTATAATTAATATACGTATCTGAGTATAATTTAATATTTTTTTCTCTTAAAATTTTCACCTTATGTTGTCTTTAATTTTATATATTTTTTTTTTTCAATACTTTGATATTAATTAATTTTAATCAAATTTTACAATAAACATATAAATAGATGTAAAATGAAATTGAATTAATTCAAATTATATGCATTGCACACGTGTGTACGTTGAATTTATTCGTTTCGCGAAAAGTAAAATTAAAGTGAAAAAAAAGGAAGAATCCTCGAAGAAGATAAAGCGTGATTTGTATATTCAGGATGAAAAACGTCTCTCTTTTTTTGTTTTTTATTCTACCGGCACACACAAAAAGCGCAGGAGAAAGAGAGATAATAGTAAGAGGGAGAAAGAGAAAAGTCAAGCTGAGAGAGAGAGTCGAGGGTATATATAGAAGAGGATAGGGTGGTTGAGCAGGGGGGTGGTAAAGGAAGATCGGAAGGGAAGGTTCCAGCAGCTCGAAAGAGCGCAGAAAGAGCGAAAGCGAGCAGCAGCTCGGAGGAGGTGGAGGAGGAAGAAGCAAGGGTTAAAGCGCAAACATCGTTAATTCGCGCCGGCGGGCTAAAAGGTCAACATCGCATCGCGGCTAGAGGTATATATAGGTATATAGCTATATGCTTGTATATGCGGTTACGGCGGTGGTAGCTAGGAATATACTATGAGCGGCCAGGGTTTCTGCGTACGCATTTGAGAAGAGGAGCCTGCAGTAGCAGTAGCAGCAGCAGGCGTGCTTCTCCCGCGGTGCGGGCAAACATATCCTGCTCCGCTGCTGCTGGACCGTGTAATTCGCGCACGGCTCTTGTTCAGGCGCGCTCGACTGCGTGGCAAGCCTGCTTGCTCGCTCTCTCTCTCTCTCTCTCTCTCTCTATATCTATACATAAAGCGAAGCCGCGATGTAGGTAATACTTCTCTATCCTACCGCGGAATACCTCCTGCTGATGCAAACTTGCGCTTTATTTACTCTCTCTTTCTCTCCTCTTCCTTCTCCTCCTCGAACTTGCCAACCCTTTAAATACTTGCGCCAGACGCCTCCCGCGGCTTGCTCTTCTTCTTTTCCGCCTCCTGTTCTCCCCCTCTCTTGCACGTGATCCTCCCTGTGATGCACTTCTGTGCAGCTTGCACTTTTTTCATATTCAGCCCACACGTGGGTTTCGTCGAGCCCCCCGTGAAAATCATTGCGCACCGCTCACCCAGTACCTATTACAAGTACAAAACTTCCCCCGAGGCCCCTCCAACCCCCTCGACACCGATCATTCGCGCGCTCCCTCTGCTGCTACATATACTATGTACTGTTTCACGTCGTGGCAGTCGGCAAAATGTTTACCTTGCCCATTGTTGGCCCGCTACACACGGTGTATGGGCACACACGAGGGTAAAAAACCACCGCCACCTCCGCGGTCCTTCCCGCTGCTGCTGCTGCCATTCTGCCACCGCAAATCCAAAATAGAGTGCACGTGCGCCAAAGAGAGAAAGCATAGACAGAAACGATTACCGGACAATAGTTTGTTAGTGGAATTCACCTGATGTATTGTTCCACCAGGCTCGCGGAAAATGCCGAGTCAGCTTTAATCGCACCCCCCCCCCCTCCCACACGCCCCGTACCTCTTCTCTATACCTCTTCCCTCCTTCCTACACCAAAACTCTCTATACCTCATCCTACCTTTCTTGCCTGCGTGCACGTAAATTACTTTTTCACCTATGCCCCGCTACGCTTTGCTCTGCCTTTTTTCCTATTTCATTCCGCTTTCCTGCAGTTCGGGATTTTTTCTTTTTCAAATGACTTTTATACTTTTAATTTTTTTGTCGTATTTCTCTGTATTTTTCTTTTTCTTTCTTAAATTACGTATAATAAAATTTTAAAGCCCTACTTCTTTTTTTGTTTAACATTTACATGTATGTGTACAAAATTAACATATATGCTCAAGCACATTATTCCGGTATACTCATTTCGTTGCACTATTATTAATCACACCTGCTGTTTATTTGTTATTTTATTATTAGGCATATTTTGAAATTTGTAAAAAAGACTGGATTTACCCTCGCATTGTTCAACTTTTAACAAAAATAATACTTTTTTCCATTGAAGTGATTCGTATATACACACCACGTTTCACAGCTTTAGAATTACAACGAATATTCACAAATTTCTTACGAAATCTAAAAATCTTGTGAAATAACGTATTCAATATCTTTTTTGTAAGCGTACAGCAAGCTAGAAGCTTATAAACAAATAAAAAAACTTGAAAGTCACATTAGTGATCGATTGCCAGCCATTTGTCGGTATTTTGTTCGATTTGCTTCATTGATATCGGATTTCGCAGACGAATCTTTACTTCCAAATTACCACCTACTGCCTTACGTCCTTCCATCAACTGCAACATGATAATTATCCTTGTCATATAAGATTGTTCAAAAGTAAATTGATTTAAAAGGATATTTTACTTACAGGAAATGAATCGTGTAGAATGCACTTTGTTTCGAGAGGCTGGAGTTTAATGGTGACGGTGCCAATAAGACTATCGGCTCGGAAAAATCCTCTGCAATGAGAAACGGTACATATTGATCAACAAATGACTTTTTAATAAAAGTCGCTTATAATTGCGTTGCTTTACAGCTTGCTCGTGTAATTTCATTCACTGTTGAAGCTTATAAATTTTTAACAAGCGAGATAACGTAGTTCGAATATTATTGGCATTTTATAACGTATGTCATGAAATACCAAAAAATATTTGAATCCTCGGAGAAACTTGCGTACCTTGGATGAGTGCAACACAGGATGGGATTCAGCGAGCATCTGTAAGCAACATTCTACTCTATCAACTATTAAAATCAACTTAAAGCCAATAATCTACGAGCTAATCATTCGATTTAAAATTTATTTCCTTACAAACTAATAAATATTATGCAAAATCTAGATACCTTACTATTAAGGTAAAAACAACTGTCATTTAAATATAAATTTTAATTTGACCTTGCTATAAAATTAAAAATCTACAAGATTGATTAGAAATTTAAAAAAAATTATTTAAAACAAGTACTTTACCCTTTTGACCAAACTTGACATTTGAGCGCGTGTCTTTTGAACATCCTCAGACATTGTCTCGATTTGCGATCAATAATTCCAGTTAAAGAGAACGTTGCATTGTATTCTGGATTGTTGCTGTCTCTAATTGTTGAAGTCTTATCACTCGAGGAGCCATCAGCAGGCAAAGGTAACTCAAACATAACGTAAGTATCAGTTTCTTTAGAGTAATTCGTGCCTCTAATAATTGAAATTTCTATATCAGCATCAGTTAAATCTGTACAACTCCTGCAAACAAGTCAAAACAATTAAATTATTTGATATAAAGAAGTAATTCAATCGTTTTTTCATAGTCTGTGGAAAAAACTTACTGGACAATTGTATAAGTCCTAACTTCATAATGGTGTTGAGGTGGAGGTAAATTATCACGTTTGCGAACTCTTAACATATCTAAATCTTTTGTATAATTCAATGCTAATCTTTCCCATTTATTATAGCTTTGAACATCACCAAGTGCCTTACAATGGTCTCTTGTAGTTAAACACCACTAAAATTTAAGCAATTTCATTGAATTATTTGCACTATATATTATACAAATAAATTGAATTACAATAAATAAAGTATACTTTTATTTGCTTTTTCAATTGTCCTTCAAGATTTTCATAAATTTGTTGATCACTTCCAGTTGCCTCTTCTGAACAATCCATTGATGTTATAACAGTAAAGCCTTCATCAGTTACTTTTGGTTGCTCCGACTCTTGATCTTTCAATTCCAGTCTTGATTTGGGAGATAAAGGAATAGAATTCATATCTACTGGCAGACCACTCAAACTTACGTTAATTAATGGATCTATTCCTTTTGCTTGTCTCAGATAATCTCTAGCCAAGTCTCTATCACCAGCATCCAAAGCTGTTTTAGCAGCCACTCTTAATTCTTTTTGACGGTTCTTCAATGTTTCTATCTGCTTATCAACACGTGATGTCAACTTTTTGTACTTTTCTAAAATTTTAAATATACATTTATTATGATAATTTCAGTACATTTTAAAAGTTAACATTTTTTAAAATCTTTGTACCTGAATTAGTTCTTGGAGGAGCAACTGGTCCAGCTGCTTTTTCTGGGCTTGACTCGGGTGTTTGTTCCGGTATAATTTGATTTGGAGATTCGTCTAATTTTTCTGGTTCTTGAGGCTTTGACAATTTTGGAGTTTCTGGCAACTCAGGAGCTTCAGGAACGGATTTTTGCGGAGAAGCTTTTGCTCCTAACAATTCAGATAGTGGAGGAAAACCAGGTGGTGTAGGTAATTCATCAATAGCAATTGGTTTGCCTTTGGCTTTTAATTTGATAGCATCTTCAAATTGTTTACAAATACGAGCATATCTTCTAGCTTTTGATCCGTTTCCTTCAGTCTCGGCTACCTTTTTTGACCGATTGTAAATTTCTAAACGCTCTTTAAGAGCACTATCTAAATCTAAACTTGGTGCTAAAGATTTGCTTGCTACTAAAAAATATAAAAAAATCATTTTTTAAAAATATAGTTATTTATTAATTTAATTCAATTAATAAATAGTATTTTTACCTGGTGCATCAGGTGGTTGGCTTACAGAAGCAGTTTGGTTTACATTTTCTTCTTTATCTTGTTCAGATGTGCTTTCAGGGGCTACTATGCAGCTTGGTAGTGAAGGAGGTGAAGGCATATTTGACAAATCAATAGTATCACCATTAGAAATGGCAGCAACTACAGTATCAAACTGTTTAACTATTTTCATGCACTTTAAGGCTTCTTCGCGATTTCCTGATTTTTTCCAAGCTAGAGCAGCATTTTTATATTCTTCTTGACGACTTTTTAATAATTTCAATGTCTTTTCATCAACTTTTACTAAAGAAACATCTTCGTTTGTTGGTGTTAATTCTGGTTCAAGTGCAGGTATGGTATCTATCTGGGCTGTATTTGTTTCAGAAGGAATTTCTGTAGATACTGGTATAGCTGGAACTGTAGGCTCTTAAAAATAAAATAAAAAATATATTAGCAAGTCATTAAAATAGATAATATTCAAAAAATAATTAAATTATACCTAAAGGTAGTTTTTCAAATTCTTTCAAAGCAGAGGGCGGAAGAACTGGAGGAATTTCAGATGGATTTATTTGATTTCCCATTTTACAAGATGTTATTAACTGCTCTAAGGATTTTACACCTCTATTGTACCTTCTAGCCTTGGTAGGTTCATTGTCAGATTTAGCTTTTCTTTCTGCTGTTTTATACATTAAAAGACGTTCTTCTAATTCTTTAGTTATCTCAGTTATGGCATCGCTTGTTTGTTCTGGCTTACTCATAGGTTCATCCTCTGTCTCTCCAGTTATTGCTCTCAATTCATGCTGTTATAAAATTTATTAATTTAAAACAGATAATAAGTTTAAAAACAATGAAATTCACTAAATATTTAAATATTAATACATGTAAGGTCAGGCTTACCAGTAAATCTGGATCATCATCATCACCAGATAATTGCTCGTCAGAATGTATATCTTTCATACTCTCACTAATCAAACTATCAAGATTAGCAGCTGACTTTGGAGGTGCTAAAACATAATGTAAATTTAAAATTAAATACTTATTTCAAATTTAATTGATTGTGTAGTTGTGTAATCATACATATAAAAACATGTTAAAGAAAGTTAAATTACCCCTTTGTCGTGGTGGCCTTTTTGGTTGATCATCAGTAGTTAGGGCAGCTAATTCTGCTTCAAAATCAATATCATCATCATCAACGTCCATTGACCCTCCAAGATCTCCCAAACTTTCAGGTATCTCAAATATGCCATACTGAAATAAAATAGGTTTTCAATACAAATAATATATGTACATGAACAAGAGGCTTGAACTAGCCATAATATTCGACAGTTAACTGTGAAGAAATATAAACATTAAAATTAACCTGAGCAAGACTCCCTGCAGGCCTAGATGGCCGTTCTTTCTTGGGTTCCTTCTTTTTTCCAAACATTGCGGCAATCTATTCTATAGAAAATTCTAAATAAGTCCTGGTGCTTTTTATGCGTGATTCACGACGTTATTGAAGTGCACATTTTTATAAACGCAACTGATTAGTCAGAATACGGCAGCTCTACACATTTATCGAACGAACAAATACGTCACTGGTAATCAAACACATCAGATCTTTTTTTAAAATTTATTTATTTATTTGTACTTTGCAAAGTGTGAGACGTTTGTTGCGTATTATATAGTCACTGGAACCTGGAACAAAACAATAGTACACCAATAATAAACGAGAACCGACTTTTAATATACGTACACAACGGTTCACATGTATGTATACACAATACAATTACAAATATATCGTACAACCTATATATATATATATATATATATATATATATATATATATATATATATGGTATAAAGTATCATATGATCGGGTCAATGTGGCGCGAGTTTTAAATCTGATTTTTAGTTCATAATAAAAAATCTTATTTTATTAGGCACATACTCCATATAATTTCTCGCCTAACTCCAATTAAAATAATGTAGGATTTTTATAGAGCAGTAAATTAAGTTGAAATAATCTGTATTCCGTGCAAATAGTGACATTCAATCTTACATCTTTACGTATTTATAATTTTTTAAAATGCACCTAATTTGATGCCAATTAAGCATAATAAATCTGTTGTCAATTATTTCAAAAAAGTTGAAAAAAATAATGATTTTTAATAAATAAATAAAAAAACAAATAAAAGACTAATAATAATTATAATAAAAAATAATAATAAACAAATAAATAAAAATATAGAAGCCTAAATTTTGAATGCTTGAGGACAATAACTCACGTCATCGTCAACTCATAGCGAATTGACAGAAGTGTTGATGCGCGTTTCGCGTTCATTTGCTGGCGATATAGATCTCGGGGGGGACTCGCGGGAGGGGAGCGAGTTTAGTCAGCGAGGACAGTGCCAATTGGCCAGTTGATTTGAGCTGCAGGTGTGCGTGGATCTGCTATAGTGATATATCACACGACTCCTCATCAGCGCACGGGGAGGGAGGACAGACGTATTCGCGTCTGATACGCGCAAACGGAGCGCACGTAAGCTGTACTTACACCTGCAGACCTATATACCTGTATACACATACAGACATACATACTTAGTACTTACGTACATACATACACACATTCATACATACATCTATGTCTATTTAGTCTAGATATAGATAGTACTGCCGAGAAAAACATTTCGAAGAAGTAGTAGTGTATATTCCAATAGGTATAGGTATACAGATTGCATGAGTAGGAGGTGGCACAGCAGGGACAGGGACGTGGTTGGTCGTCGATCGTTGGCGGACGGTGGCTGCTTCGCATTGAGGCGCGTAGTAGGTATCATCATCGTCGTCGGAGCAATAGTAGCAGCAGCAGCAGGTTATTTTTTACTAGTGTCAATTCACAGCTGCGAAGCCACATCATCTCTCAGTGATCGCAACATATACTTATATCGCAGAAGATAATACGAGAGCCTGCGCGCAGCAGTTCGCGCTCTCTTGATAAGCACCAATGTACTGTTCTCCTCGCTAACGCACTGGTCTTGCATCTTGCTGCTGCTTATTCTCTGCTACCTGCCTGCTGCTCATCGGACGACGCGATAATGCGACCGACCTCATCGCTAAAAGCGTCCGACAATTGCTGCTCCTTAGACTGCATAAGTCACGTAAGTAATACACCAGTGTATATACGTACCTACCTATGTGTGCATGAAAGTTCACCTGACGTATTCAAGCTCATCGCTGCAGCCGCCCCCGCACCAACCCCCGTATATACGTATACCATCTGGTCTCCGGCTCCGTTATATAGCTCTATCGCGGCACACACTCTGCGATATGATCATATGTATACACATGACCCCAATTCCAAGGCCCTCGCCTAATTCTTTTTCGCCTCCCCCCCCCCCCTCCCCATATGTATGTTTTTTTTCTCCTCTTCCTCCTCTTCTTCGCTTATTTCAGCAGACCATCAGCCACAAGTTGAGTTTTTTCAATTTTTTCTTTCATACTGCTTTTCCGTTTTTCTGATGTTTATTCCGAAGCATACGTCTGTACACTTGGCGTCTTCTCTGTCAATTGTTTATTGCTCCGATTAGTTTTCGAATATTGCGTATTCACGTTGTTGCGTGGTGCCTCGAAAACTTGGGCCACACGTTTTCGTTTTTCAGATGTGCTAGCTTGAAAACGGAGGCAATTATTTATTGTCTTTGCTTTTTTAATTAATTTTAAATTGATACAAATATCATAACCTAATGAGACCAGAAGTACTGCTCTCTGTCTTTATTATCATTTGGTACAATCTAAAAGTTTTATCTTCATATTATGTATTACAAAGTCAAAGCTTCTTGAAAGCTATATTTTTTTTTTCTTTTCAGGATAAAAGACTGAGAAGTATAGTTTTGGCATGATTAAATTTTACTTGTTGAAAATAATCGCAAGGTAAAAGAGGTTGGTACCTGAACGATGAGTGCAGCTGCAACTGCTACTTCTTGACAGAGAGACTTATTTACAAGCCATCAAAATGGCAAAGAGGTCTATTATATATTACCTATCCTCCTGCCTTATCCTCCTCTCATGTGAATGCAGCATAAACAAAGCATTAGACATATTTGATGATGGAAGAATAGAATACATGAGCAGAGAGGAAAGAGATGCATTAAAGTGAGTTTTTTAATACTTTTGTATTTTTTAATAGAGTTTAATACATTACTCTGTCTTTTCAAACTCTTTACAGACTAGAAGCAAAAGAAATGTTTTTTCATGCTTTCAATGCTTACATGAATAATGCATATCCTGCTGATGAATTAATGCCATTGAGTTGTAAGGGAAGATATAGAGGATCAGAGCCAGATAGGGGGGATATGGATTCAACTCTGGGAAAGTAAGTTAATATTTAAAAATACATTTAAAAGCCTTAAAATTATTGACAATTTTTATTTTTACTTTTTAGTTTTTCTTTGACATTAGTGGATACTCTTGATACTCTTGTGGTAAATATTATAGAATTATATAGAAATATATAGATACATTTATCAAAATGAATTTCAATATTTTATTTTAAAATTTTTATAGGTAATGGGTAATTTAGAAGAATTTGAAAGAGCTGTGAAACTTGTTATAAAAGATGTTACATTTGATACAGATGTTATAGTTTCTTTATTTGAAACAAATATTCGAATGCTTGGGTATGTAATTTATATCCCTTTTAAATAATTTTGTACTAGTATTCTATTAAATTTTAATAATTTTTCAATAAATAGAGGTTTGCTGAGTGGTCATATTTTAGCTAATCACATAAAACAAAGAGGAAATGCAATGCCTTGGTATAAAGGTGAATTATTAAATTTAGCCAAAGATTTAGGGTACAGATTTCTTCCTGCATTTAATACAACAACTGGAATACCATTTGGAAGAGTAAGCAATTTTAAAATCCTGAAAAGAATTTTAAGACTTATTATTTGAATTTTTAATTTTCAATCTTGTAGATAAATTTGAAGTATGGTATGAAAGGAGTACCTTCAGAATTGACAAGAGAAACATGTACAGCGTGTGCTGGTAGTATGATTTTAGAAATGGCTGCGTTATCAAGATTAACTGGAGAACCAATATTTGAGGTGATTACTAAATATAATTAATTTTGTGAAAATCTTGAATAATTTCTAAGTGACAGATATTTGTAGGAAAAAGCACAAAAAGCTATGGATGTTTTGTGGAGATTAAGACATAGAGGAACTGATTTAATGGGTTCTGTATTAAATGTAAATTCTGGAGACTGGGTGAGAAGAGATTCTGGAGTTGGAGCAGGAATTGATTCTTATTACGAGTATTGTTTAAAAGCTTATATTCTTCTTGGTACAGAATTACACTTTTAATGAATATTAATGTTTAACGTGTATGTCAGAAAATGAAATGCATAAATTTTTGTACAGGTGACGAAAAATATTTAGGTCGTTTTAATAAACACTACCAAGCTATAATGAAATATATTAGCCAAGGACCAATGCTATTAGATGTTCATATGCATAGGCCAAATACAAATTCAAAAAATTTTATGGACGCATTATTAGCTTTTTGGCCAGGATTGCAAGTAAGCATATCATTAACTATTTAAAAAAAATTCAATTCTCATTTATGACTAATATTATATAAAAATTAAAAAAAATTTCAAGGTGTTGAAAGGTGATATCAAACCAGCAGTTGAGACCCATGAAATGCTCTATCAAGTTATGCAAAGGCACAATTTTATTCCGGAAGCATTTACTACTGATTTTCAAGTAATATATGTATATTTTATTTATTTATTTATTTATTCATGTAAAAAAACGTCTAAAAATTGATGAGCAAACTAATTAACCTACTCTGATAATATCTTACTTTCAATTAGCTTAAATATTTCATAAATAAAGAAAAATCAGTGAATATAAATTTCAAATAATTTAAATAAGATAACTTTTTTCTACTTGTTAAAAAATTTGTTATTGAACAATTTTTAGGTACATTGGGGCCATCATCCTCTAAGACCTGAATTCTTAGAATCTACATATTTTCTATATAAAGCTACCGGTGACCATTATTATTTGGGAGTTGGCCGAAAGGTTTTAAAAAGCCTTCAAACATATGCAAGAGTGCCATGTGGTTTTGCTGCCGTCTCAGATGTTAGGACTAATAAACATGATGATACTATGGATAGTTTTGTACTTTCAGAAACATTTAAATATTTATTTTTATTGTTTGCTGATCCAAATGATTTATTATTAAATTTGGATGAATATGTATTTACTACCGAAGGACATTTGTTGCCATTATCTTTGGCATCTGTTAGAATTAACGCAACAACGGTAATAGTACGATTTCTCAAGTTTTTATCATAGCTTAAAATTATAACAAGTCAGATATTAGAAAATGTTAATTTATGCATGTTTTACTATTTTAACAGGAAATTGAAAGAGATAAAGTTCATGTTGAGGAAACCGATCGTACGTGCCCAAATAGTCTGCATTTATTTCCTGCCTCAGTTAGACAGCCACTGCGAAATATGGTCGAGGATGTTTGCCCTAAGCGAGTCGCTAAAAAAAGACTGAGCGCTTCTCAATTCCAGCCGAGCAATCTCGAGCACGTAAAATTGCTCAATGACATGGGTATTGTAATATTGACTGCCAGTGATGGGAGCATCAAATTTCTCCAGACACTGTCCAGCGCAAGGTCACCTCACGACGCAGAAGAAGGTCAACTCTTTATGCAGGAAATACTCGAGCTTAATAAGCAGCAGAGCTCACAGATTGAAACACATCCAATTCTTGTCACCTTTGTAAAATCCAACACGCAACCACCTCAGAAAATTTCTCTTCTTGGTGGTCCAGCACAATTTGGCATTGATATGAAGAATAATAAAGTAACAGGCAAAGTTGTTACAGCAAATCCTTCTTTAGCTTGTGATAAATTAAACAATGCTGATCAGTTGAAAGACATGATTGCTATTGTAGATAGAGGCAATTGTCAATTTATTGACAAGGTATGCTTGTTTTTAGATTTCATATTATTATTTAATGAAAAAAGATTACAGGAAATCATTTGAATATTTATAATTATTTCATTTTAGGCACGAAGGATACAGAAGGCTGGTGCTATAGCTGGCATAGTGCTTGATAATTCACCTACAACAAGTATAGAAAATTCAATTCTCTTTGCGATGTCACCTGATGGGAAATCTGTAGATGATGTCACTATTCCTTTCGTATTTTTATTTGGCGTTGAAGCTAGTCAATTAAACCAAGCAATGATTGCATCCCATGGTTCTTTAGCTGTGACTATAAGTAATTGTTTATTTTCAAGTATTAAAATATTCATACTCTAAAATGTACGTGGTTTTCTGATTTTTTTTATATCTTCAGGCGGCGTGATTCAGAAAGATTTTAAAAAGGAAACTCAGTTAAAACCTCCGACAGATTTATCAATAATTGATCTATTTAAAAGCACGTTTAGGCAAATTTTAACACGTCAAACATCTCAGGTTTGTATTGCTTGGTGCTTAATTATTATTTTTGTAGAAGGTTTGACTATTTGGATATTGTCACTTATCAAAAGATAGTATTGTTTGTATCTCTGATAAAGAGTTTGTTGCTCAGAGTTTTGTTTTATACGTTTATAAATTTTAAAAGTATATCGAATTAATTTGTAAATAATGTTTTACGTTAAATATGCGAACGAATTTTCGCTCCTATTTTTGTAATATTATTAGCTATGTGTATATAAAAAAGTATAATTTACACAAAAGCAAATGTATGAATTGTAAATATAAAAAAGTATTGTAATGCTATAAGTTATTTTAAAATTATATACAAGTAGCAATATTTGCATGTGTTTCTTTTCATTTAAAACTACATTATTGATTCATTACAAAATTTTCACGAGAAACTAGAGCATATTTCATAATCGGTAGCTAGAGTGTTTTGTGTGCTGCAGTGTGTTTTTGCTTCTGAACAGACTCGGACTGATAAAGAACGATGTTTATTTGTTTATTTCTTTCCTGTAGAATCTATCGTCGAGCGGAAGCATGACCAAAGTATCCGGCGTCACTTCAACACTTGACGAAGAGCAATTAAACTTTGCTTATTTGCAAGCTCAAATTATTAACGAACAACCCGATCAAGTCGTAAAGATTAGCCTTAATCCAAAAATGCTGGACACATATTTCGAAACACCGAAAAACGTATACGTTAATGAAACGAGCTGGACATTTATGAAAAAAATGTTTGTTAACGAGCTCTTTGGAATGGCCAAGTTAAATCTCGGCTTTCGGATACAAAGCTCTGGTATTTTAAAATTTTATTCTTTAATAATGAGTGAGAGGGGCGTTGATGATAAAACTATAAAAAGTACGAGTTTGCCGAATAAAATTTTGTGGTTCCTCAAAGAGCTCAGTCAAATTAATCCTGATACAGCAATTGTTAATCTTTATCAAGATATATTTCCGGACGTTAATAAGCAGTATTTTCTAGCATATTTATTTCGAGTATCGGCTTTTAATATAAAAAAGTATTTTAATTACGAAATTGTTCGGCAAATCGAAGATTTTAACAAGTTGTCCATAGAAAATTTAATTAATTATATAATAAGTAAAACTTACCAGATAAAATCTAATGAATTCGAAATGTTCATGAAAAAATATGTACCTATCATCATAAATTATATTGCGCTGTACAGTATAAACACGTTAGATCAACCTTTAAAAGAAAGTTCAAAGGCAGATGTTTTCTCCGTCGCTGAATTTATAAATGTTATTAAAAGTTCTTTCATAAACATCGATCCCACAAAAATTTTTGACGATAAAGAATCAAAGAAAAAATCCGCCGAACTTTCTAATAACAAAGAAGGTGTAATACGCATTGAATTGGCATCTCAGCTTGATGAATTATTTGAGGACTTTAAAAACACAATTCTTCAAATCAGAAATACATATGATAATACATTTGATAATAAGGAGGTTGATAAAAAATTAGTGCCTAATACTCAAATCAAAGACTCAATTAATTCAAACAACATCAAGAGTGATAGTATTCCAAGAAAAAAGGAAGAATCCATTGTTAAAAACATTGTTGATAATCCTCAAGTTTCCAACAATAAACATGAAGATACACATGTTCATGATGATTTATAATGATTACTTTTATTTTAATTGTTATTATGTTTCAAATTTTTTAGATTAGTGGTTTCCAAAGTTTTATGATATCAAAATTATCAATCATATTGAACTTGCGAAAATTTTGTTTAAAATTTTTTTCATGGGCAAAATTTCTTGTGTTAAAATAGCTTAGAGATCATTACTTTATTTTTGTAAACTAAAAGATTGTATGTTAATTCGTATACGTTTTAATTAAAGAAATAAAATAAATTAAATTTTTATTATTAATAGTGATAGAAGTATATTTTAAAATTTGTTAAGATATTTATTTACTTACGTAAATATATGTAAAATAAAAATTAATGTACAGTTATAAAAATAATACACAAAAAATATGTTAAAATATTTATAAAAATTAATTGAAAATTTCAATTTTGAAAATAACAGCATTACTACTAGTATATAGGAGCCTAGAATGGCTCAGTCGGCAGAGCATTGGCTTCATTACTGCATAAACCTTTACATGCCGAATTGCGCTCGATAGAGTGTCAAAAAACTATTAGTTTGTAAATACATGTAGCAATGTCATTGAATAAAATTTTTGTACAGTTATTTTTATAAAAGCTCAAAAAAATTTAATATTTTATTTCAAGCTATAGTTTTAACTAATAAAATTTTAATTGTAAATCATTTAAATGAGATAAAATTTAAACTAAGATAATGTAAATAGTATGTAAATTGTGAAAAATTAATTCACATTTGCCAAACATGTTGTTTATATATATGTATAACTTGTAACTGCTTTATTGTGTATAACTAACTGTACATACTAAATAAATGTTCAAGTCAGATTTGTAATTGTAAAATACCGTTTATTACAAAACTGTACGACATTTTAGTATGAAAACAAAATGCTGTGAAATAAAGTCTGTTATTTAAATTTAATAAATTTAACTTTGTTCATTTATTGAAGTGATTTATTTATTATCAATATAAAAAGCACACATGATTTACAATTTTGTGTAAAAAATCTCATTTATTTATAATTTGTATAAGATTTACATTATAATTTACAAAAAACTATTCTATTATTTACGATGTGCTTCTTGGTTTTAATTCATCATAACATGATCGAAGGAAAATGTAGTTTTTCTTCATGGGATTATAAAATTCATATCCCTGGAAAATAATTTTTAGAGTAGTAAGGCAAAAATGTAAGAGACAGTTTTTAAATATGTAATTACCTTAGACCAGTCATAAGACACAGCATAGGCAAAAATCTGCCCATTGTGATTAAAGCAACAGCGAGTAATGGGTTGTTCCATGGGTTCAGAAGGTTTAAGTTTGGTACGAGCATCTTTATCCCAGAAGCTGAAAGTTCCATCGCTGCCCACCGTAGCTAATGTTCCATGAACAGGATGAAATGCTATGTCGTTCACCTTATTATAAAAATCGTTCAATTTTAATCATTAGTACACTTTGTTTGAATAATATTTAAATTATTACCGCATAGATATCTTGATATCCATTTGGTGCTCCATTTGATCTGTGACATTTGAATGTAAAATTATCTTTAGGATTTGTTGTGTTGACATATTGAATGGCAACTCGTCCTTCAACGCTGCCTAGGGCATATCCAGTAGGGATCTTCTTTTTATCTCTAAAGATTGCTACACATCTATGTTGATACTTTAATGGAGAGTCAAGTCTTTTGTACTCTTGTGGGGTTCCCTCTAGTTGATAAACTATCAATCCTCTTCCAGCTGTTCCCACAACAGCCATTGGGTAATCCTAAAAATACGTAAAACATGTTAAAAATACTATTTTTCTAAAATTTAAATGTGATACTTACCACATCAGCACAGTAACATCTTTCTGGTAAATTTATTGTTAACATTGGATTTGGTGTTCGAGTATCCCAAAACTAAAAATAAAATTTTGTTAAAAATAAAAAAATAATATAGTCGATTAAATTAAATAAAATCATAAACCTTTAGAGTTTTGTCCCATGATCCAGTCATTAAACATGTATAGTTTGATCCCTTGACCCAATGACAAGTTCTCACAGGAGCATCATGAGCTGCTACTTGGATTGCTTGATTAGAAGCCAAGTCCCAACATTTAACCATTTTATCACAAGATGCCATAAATACTTTAGTTCCATCCTACGATTCATTGAATAAACAGTATAAAAAGTAAAATCGGCTATAGGTAACAATATAATTATTTTAAAAAGTAATTTAAGTTGGCTCAAATTTCTAACTAACATCACTCCAGCAAACGTCCAAAATTGGCCCTGTCATACTTTGCAAAGATTTGGGCACAGTTTTTCCAGTTTGCTCCACTTCCCAACACCTGACATTGCAGTCCCAGGAGCCAGCTACCAAAAAGTTTTGTGGTATCGTAGCTGGGCTAAATGCTAAACTTGAGATTGAGTCATCAGGTGGCGAGGCCACTTCAAAATCCTTCATTGGATTTGAATTTGATGTTGCTGTTGTTGCTAACGCCGTGGTTTGGTTGAACATTTTTCCTTGCGATTTTACAACCTGTAAAATGAGAGCCACGAGGTTAGAATATCATAAAATGTGTTGAATGGTTTTTGACCTTTTATCAAGCCAATTTTATTTAAAAAGTAAAAACGTTTTACTTACGAAATACAAAAAAAGGCTGCAACACAAGTTATTGCCGTAAAGCTTAAAACATTGGAATTAGAAATGTGTGTTGCTCGGCGCCGGTGTATTCGGCGACGTTGGCCGGTACAGTAAACCAACGATGATGCTAATAAGTTTATATAAGTAGTAAGCGTTTTTTTTTAAGTAAAGCTGGAAGCACGAGGATAATGGTTTTCCTATTAGTTTACGTCATTGAAAAATAATATCAAAGTCTGCAGAGGGAATCGCGGCAGGTGAGAAACACAACGATACTATTTTCCCGCTCTATCTTCTGCTCTTACCACACTGCAGCCTACTGCTTGATTATTATTATTATTATTATTATTGCTCTTGCTCTAAAGCGCATTTGTTTGTTGCTCTCAGCTGCGCGCGCAACTCTGTTTGGGACACACGGCACACACACCGACACACGTAATTAAAATAGGTACACGTAATAAGCTTCGTGCCTATACTGTGCGTGCAAGGGATACCTAGTATACTCCGTGTTGTGTTGGGCTGTTGGCCGTGTCACTGCTCGGGAACTTGGCTACGTCACCAGAATTGACAAGTCTTTTAAAATATACTGCCACAGCCCTGTTCACAAGAATAAGCGTTGTCTAGACTGCCAAACGTTACCATTGCTTTACCATTGGCTCAGGAAATATTTCTACCGGAACTTCCTAATCTTGTGATAGTTAAAAAAGTTACTTATCTTGCAATCTGTACTGTGAAATTTATTTTATCTGCCTTAACTTATATGATAACACGTCTCAGGTTACTTGATTTTCTAAATACTTTTGTACCATGAAGGCTGTCATTCTCATTGGAGGTCCCTCAAAAGGTGCAATTTTTGATTATTTTTTATACGATTGGACCAATTAAAACAAACATGATTTAAGAATAGTTATTTATAACCAATATTTGATTTGTTTATTATAGGAACTAGATTTAGACCTTTGTCTTTAGATATACCAAAGCCATTGTTTCCTATAGCTGGTCTGCCAATGATACAGCATCATGTGGAGGCGTGTAAAAAAATATCCTTTGTCACAGAGGTCTTAATAATAGGCTCCTACAACGTTGCAGACATACAACCATTTGCAGATGAAATGTCTCGCAGCAATGGCTTGGTTGTCAGATATTTGCAAGAATTTACACCTTTAGGTACAGCTGGAGCAATGTATCACTTTAGAGATCAGATAAGAGCTGGAGGAGAAGATAGTTTCTTCATCTTTAATGGTGATGTGTGTGCCGATTTTCCTTTGGAAGAACTTTTACAATTTCATAAAAGTAAAAAAGGTTCACTGACAATCATGTCAACCGAAGCTACAAGACAGCAGTCTCTAAATTATGGTTGTTTAGTAGTAAATAACGATGGCTGTGTTGCACATTATGTAGAAAAGCCTTCAACATTTATATCAACAATAATAAATTGTGGTGTTTATCTAGCAACAAATGAAATTTTTCAAACAATGGCTGATGTATTTTACAGTGACAGAACTCATGAAAAGTCAGTGTAAGTTACTTCTTTATAATAATTTTAACTGCCTGTCTTGTAAAATTAAAATTTTTTTTAAAAATCAAATACCATTGAATTTGTTGTCAGAACTGCAAACGGGTATGGCAAGGATTCAGGCTATATTTCCCTGGAGCAAGACATAATTACGAAGTTAATTAGCAGTGAAAAGTTGTTTGCACTGCCAGTAAGTAACTGGTGGTCCCAAGTAAAAACTGCAGCCTCGGCTATATATGTGAACCGTCACTATTTAGCCCTGTATCGACAGCACAGACCCGAGAGACTGTCGTCGCCGAAAAAGGGCCAATGTCAAATAATCGGCGACGTCTTCATTCATCCCACAGCGTCCATTCACCCGACAGCATTGGTAAGTCTTCTCGAGCATTGACTTACTCGAAGAATCGAAAGGGGTGAGAGATAGAGAGCACGATGGTAGGTAAAAGCGCTTTTGATTTTGTTCAGCTGGGCCCGAACGTTAGCATCGGCGCGAATGTGACGATAGACGCGGGGGTGAGGATACGCGAGACCATCGTAATCGACAACGCCAAGATCCAGGCCCACTCCATAGTCCTCTACAGCATTGTCGGCAAGGACAGTCGAGTCGGCGAGTGGGCCCGGGTTGAGGGTACGCCCTGCGACCCCAATCCCGACAAGCCCTTCGCCAAGATGGAAAACCGGCCACTTTTCAACAACTACGGCCAGCTCAACCCTTCGGCCACTATTCTCGGTGAGTTTTTTACATGTCAAACCTTTTCTTCTTTTTCTACTTCTTCCTATTACAATAAGCATCGGCCTTGCGTAAATTTAAACTGGTATTTTAATGTGTTATTGCTTACATAACGCTATTATTTCGGATATCTCGGATAGAGATTAAAAAGTCGTCAGGCCTTATTGACTCTTAATATTCCCAATGTAATCCGTTAATTATATATCGCGTTTGTAAAATTATAAAACAAATTATCAATATTTTCTTAATTACGCAATGCATTAAAATCTGCAATGGAAGTTGTCGATAGAGATAAAAGAATAAGAAGAAATTAATTTTATTTCTAGGATCCAGTGTGAGTTTGGCTTCTGAAAAAATATTGCTGAACTCAATCATTTTGCCGCACAAAGAATTAACTAGAGATTTTAAAAACGAAATTGTACTTTAAGTGCTTTAATTTGATTCGATCAATCAACCTATAAAAAAAAACATTGTATATTTTCAACAAATTCGAAATAATTTTACATTTTTTAATTTTCTACCAAGCGTCTGTATAAAAATTTGTATAAAAAGCAAATTTTAAAAGGCGATATCATTTAAAATTATAATTATTTATTCAAAAGAAATTTGCCGCAATTTTAAAATACCTGCTATAACAACTGTATTAAAAAGAGTACCTATTTTCTCAAAAAGGCTTATCAGGAGTATGAAATCGCGATTGATCGCGATTCGTAATGACATTCCGCACTTTAGGCTATATTAGATTCTATATTATGATATAATGTTTTAAAAAGGCCCAAAAGAAAGGCATTCGTCACCGCAAAAGTAGATCAGAAGAGAAAGACACTCTCACAATTTTTTGATAAAAAAAAAAAAAAGAAACGATACTTACCATCGGAAACGAAAATCTGTATTTTAACATTTTTACCGTTATCTATACAGCTTTTTCTTAATTTGAGAAAGCAAATTAAAGCATATTTATCCAGCCTGTATAACGGCTTAGCATAAACTTTGTATACTTTGTATACAGATATAATAAACATTGCTGCGTGTAAATTTTTTATAAATTACAAAATAAGCTATCATCGCTCAAAACTATATGTAAATGTAAGTTACTATTATTATTATTATTATTAATATTACTATTATTGCTTTCAGATTATTTGTTAAGTTTTTGATTTTTTTTATTGTCTTGCATAATATATTCAAATAAGTTTTAACTACTAGCTGTACCAATACCGGGCAATAATTTTGAGAGTTATTTACAATTTGAGAACACATTTAAAAATCCGTGTAAAATCAGGCATCTTTATAACCAGAACCATAAATATGTTTTTAAACTCTATTTTCCACACAGAGTTTAATTTAATTTTAACAGAAATATTCAACTTATACTCCGAGAGTGCCAAAGCCGAATAAATATAACTATTTAAAAAAATGTCCACTCAAGTTGCAGTTGTATATTTTTTTTTACATGCGAAAATCATGTCGGCTCTAAAGTAAAGCCTAAGCATAAGGTGAGAGAAGTGTTGAATTTTACACGGTTTCATTAGAGGTTCTCAAGCATAGGCGCTCAAAGTTCAGTTTAAATATAGTATGTAAAATTTTCTATTAACGTCAATTGCAACAACAAACATACAATAGCGTGTAATTGTAAAAGCCACATTATTTTTCTTAACAATAAAATTCACGTATTATATTTGATTTTTGTACGAAATTTAAGATGCGTATAATGTTTATTACAATGTTTCTGATATATAAATCGAGTGTGTTATTATATTCCATCAAATTTTGTATATACAGAAATAAAAGATTTTATTGAAAAATTTGATTTAACTTATTTCTCATCTTTCCTCTCTTTTTCAAAGGAGAAGAAGAAGAAAGAATGTCAAGTATTTTTGGCATAAAAGAAATAAATAATAAAATGAATAAAAAGTAAATAAATAAATAAAAAAGCTGTAGATGATGTATAATTTGAATAAAAATGCGCGGAGTCTGAAAAGGAATGAGACATCAGAGCGATAAAACTATCGACCAGCAAGGCATTTTGCAGTCGTAAGGACTAACAGCAATAGCAGCAACAGCAACAGCAGCTCATCTTTTAAAAATCTCAGGAAAAAAAAGTATCGCACATTAATCGTAAGAGAGAGAAAAAGAAAAAGAGTCTCTCTCGCAGAGGCCGGCATTCCTCAGTCATACGAGACAGCGCTAAAACTAAGTTTTACGCATATACAGCGGCAGCCGCGGCCAGCAGCTGCAGGCCAGGAATGAAAAAATTGTGCAAAAAAGGAGTAGGTAGGGGGTGGATGGAAAAAGAAGTAAGCGGATGATACTGAGGTGATGGGAAGAGAACTCGCGGAATAATCCAAGCTGGAAGAAAAATATAATAATATGCGGTAGCATTATATCGAGGATATGGGATAATGCATGAAATATAAGTTGGGGGTGCGTGTACGTATTAGGTATATATTTATTTAGATGCGTATGGAAATATCTATACGCGGGGCGAAGTGTCGAGGAAAAGCCCTATACTTGGAAAACAGCACTGCAACGCTCCTGAAAATCTGCAAGCATTGGAGCGGAGTCAAACAGCAGATTATGAGAGAAAGAAAGAGGAATCGGTAGGTAGGTAGGTATGCTTATATGTATAATATAACATCGGTATAGGAGTACGTATAGGTACGTATGAACATTGTACCTTCCTTCCTTCCTTCCTACCTACAATAACTCTATATAGGTATATAGCATGTAGGATCAGCCGCGGCAGAGAGCTGCTGCTGCGCTGCGCCTGGCGGCGGTACGAGTGGCCTATACCGAGCGCGCCGGGATTCCTGGCATTCCAAAGTCGCTCTTTCTCTTTCTCTCTCTCTCTCTCTTTCTTGTACTCCTCTGATGAAAGATCTGCGGTGGCGGCGACGGTGGATGTGGCGGTGGTGGCTCGCGAAGTACCTATATCGGACGACGCGCTGCTGCTGTTGCTGCACAGAGAGGCAGACTACGACGACGACGACAGTGTTACATAGTATAGGTATACCTATATACCTGATTATATACAGAGGGAAAGGAGCAATAAGGCGCGCGGCGTATCCCTGCAGATGCGGAGAAGAGAAGCACACACACGTACACGCGCGCGCGCAAACAACTGTTGGTAGACCCCCGTGGGCATGTAAGGCCCAGCCAGGTCGGCCAACTTTAAGTAGTCGGCTGGATCGCTGCTATAATATATACTGCTCTTGCCAGCGTCGAGTGGCAGCAAAAAGGATCTGGATCCTGGCCGGCGATGCCGATACCCGAGGCTCCGCAAGGACGATAAACCCGTGCTCCATATGCGAGGAAGTGGTGGTAGTGATGGAGGAGGAGAAGAAGAAGGTGAAAATATTCGAGGAGGCCGAGTGTTAGCCGTTGCTGCTACTGCTGCTGTTGCTGTATAAGAGTAGCGCATATTTCGCGGATACACGCCCTAGCCCGCGGTGGTGTCCCAAATTCCTGCGGCTGGATATTAACTCCGGACTTGGATTCACTCGGAGAAGTGGTAGTAGGTGTATAGCAGTCGTCCGTTTTTCTTTTGCTTCCAAGGAAGTTCCAGGTGCGCTACTCACCTTTCTCGTAGTCCCTTTGGCTTTCTTTGCTCGACTACAACTTATACTTACCTATCTATTCAAGACTGCAACGCTGGAATGTGCTTGTGTTTAAGTGTGTGTATAAGAGAGAGAGGAAGAGAGTTTTACAAAGATATGATCGTCTTATACGCTAGACCACAAGTCAAGACGATTATTCTGAATCAGGATTTATATGGCCAGCTTATTTCGTTTTTTCAGCCGATGAAATCATCGTTTACTCAAGCCTGTAAGTTATAGTGTGACTTTTTTTCTTTTTGTTTTTTTTTTTTTATCACTGCTACCCTATTACTTTTATTTTTATGTGTCGATTAATTTATTTTATCAATTATGTTGATTGATCAACACTGGTATTTTATGCACATTATTTATACAATCATTGAATCGAACCTTTAATAATGCAGGACAAAATTAATTTTAATTAAATTTTATATGCATACACTACACCCGTTTATAATTTGTATTCGAGCAGTAATGCGTGTAGTGACGATTTAAAGATCCGATCAAAAAAACCGTTAAAACTGACAGCGCTGTCTGACATTTCTGCACAGGTGTCCGGAAACAATAATCTATAATAAGAAATAAATTGAGGACTCGGATAATAAGAAAAAAGGAAAGGAAGAAAAATAAGAGAGAGAGAGAGAGAGAGAGAGACAGGGAAACTAAATTATGAAAATTTATGTATCACGAAGAATCTGGAGTTGAATCCTGTATGATTCCGAGGTGGCCGCAGAAGGAAGCAGGTGTGCGCAATATATTAACGAGGCTAGCACGAGGAGGTGAGAATCGCAGCTCCAAATGGCTAATGGGGGCACATTATGGCCGAGCTCCGCCACGAAGACCAGCAGCAGCACCAACACCAGCATCATCGACAACATCAATACAATCATCATCACCATCATCATCCCCACAATCAGCTGCAGCAGCAGCAACAACAACAACAACCTATACAACAACAGCAGCAGCAACAAAGTCCACGCCAGGCTCAGCAGCAACAGCAGCACGAGTTCCTGCCGCTCTGCGACGTCCTCTTCAACATAATATCTCTGGCATCCTACTTCTGCGACATTGTCTTTGACGTAGCCATGGCTTACGCGTTAAGTCAGCACCCCGAGACTCCGAGGCTCCTGTTTCCCTTGAGCTTTGTACTCATCCTCGGCTCGCTCGTCGTTTCCCAGGTTGGTACATGTTCATGTATATACTTATAATTATAATCTCCCAGTAAGAGATTTCATTTGTGTACTGCTTAGCTCTTGTTATTCATTCTTGGCTCTGTATACTATTGTCTACCTGCACCCAATTCACAATTTGCTTCTTCTTCTTCTTCACCCACAGGTGGTCAGTGTCAGGTGGTACCTATGGGGACCAAGGGGCAAGTTACGCGCTGTAATGGAGGAGGTGGAGGAGGAGGAGGAGGAGGGGCCAGGAAAGCCAAGGGGAAGGCTCAAGCGAAGCAATCCTTCAAAGAGCTGGAAGCTCGGCTGCGTTCTGCTTTTGCACGCGACCCAAATGGGCGTGCTTTGGCGCTACTTTAAGCTCTTCGTCCCGGTCGAGCTGGCGTACGTAAAACACGAGGTAAGTCTTTAATGATCGATGCTCCGAACACAATAATTACATACCGATATACTAATACCAGTATTACCACATATCTATCTCTTAGCTCATTCATAGGTACACTTGATGAAATTTTAATTAAAAAACATTATAAATTAAATTATTTTTTATCTCGATCTACTTAAGTTTTATTTATGTCTATATTATTTAATAACAGACACATTGAGTTACTTAGAAAAAATTTTTTATTATGGATAGATGACTAAAAAAATTTTACAATAGCTCCAGACGATTTTTAAGAGTGTAGAGTCGCAAATAACAAATAAAAAAAAAAATAAATAAATATTGACGACGACTCGTGTGTTGGTGGACAGGTACGCGAATTGTGCGTGCTACGGCTGATCCACGCGTTCTGCGAGGCGGCACCGATGCTGTTGCTCCAGGTTCACCTGCTCCTGGGAGCTCGACTCAGTGGGGCTGGCGAAGGTGGCGGTGGCAGTGGATCCCTCGAAGAGGACGAGCGACTCGCGGAGCTGGCACTGGTCTCCGCGGGCCTCTCGCTCTGGAGCGTTTGCTGGGCGGTCGCCTCGTTCAGCAAGGCCGCGGCCCGGCTGCGCAACATCGAACGGCTGGTGCTGACCTGGCTCGGGGTCCTCGCCCAGCTCGCCTGGAGGCTCTGCACCGTGAGCGCCCGGGTCGGGGCCCTCGTCGCCTACGCCGCGGTTTACGGCTCTTCCTGGCTCCTCGTCGTTCTCCTCCTCCACTGGCTGTCCATGCTCACCTGGCTCCTGCTCACCCCCGACGGACTCTTCCGGCCCGACGAGCGACTCGCCCCCCTGCGAAAGCTCAGCCTTGCTGCCATGCTCGCCTTTCTTTACGTCTTCTCCTACGTCAACCTCCACGAGACCAACTCTCGCCAAAAGATGGTAGTAAGCAGTATTATGCCTACTGACTTTTATGTATATTGCTGCTATATATTATATTCATAGAAGATGACAATGATAAAAACTCTTGTAAGTTTATTTTATATTTTCCTGTTATTTGTTGCAGCTCATTTTCTACTCCGTTATGTTCCTTGAGAATAGCTTGCTGGTCGGCGTCTGGGCGGTTGGCATCAGCCGAACCGAGGAAATGCATCGCAACGCTCGTCCAACCACTTTGATACTTACCCTTTTATGCTTATTTTTCGGTGGACTATGTTTTATGGGATTATATTACAGGTAATGTCTGCGCTCTTGAAGTACATATCCAAATAGTAATACCTATTTCGATCTTTTAATTATTCAATTTTCAATGTCATTTATTTTTTTTTAGATTCTTTCATGTACGAAGACTGAAATACGAAGCTGGGGGTAGGATGAATGGGACTAACGGTATTACAACTTTGTCTCAGCAGGTAAAATATTTGTCTAACTACCTACAAGTTTCAAATTCATTTGTAGGAAGACATATTATAGCAAAAAATAATTACATTTGAAATTTGGCCGCAGGACGTTTTTCAAGAAAAGCAGATAATAAATGGGCTGGATGACAAGCAAAACAACGAAATAGGTATGAGAAAATTGAAATTGAGCAACGGTGGTATACCCGGTGTATTCAACTGTAGATTTGCCAATCCTGCGGTAACCAATCCTAATCGAAAGAAAAAAAAACCAACGACGTTTGTGCCACCGCCGACGCAGCCTCAAGTCAACGTAATATCACTGACAACTCTCGCAGAGAATAACAAATGGGACGCTGGCAATGAGAATGGACCACAATTGATTCCATTTTGGAAAAAGCCACTACCCGTACCAAGTGTCAACAACGTGAGTTTTTTCATTTTTGAAACAAACAAAGCAGAATTATAAACAAAATAAATGAGTAAATTAATCATCAACAAATATAAAGTACAATGTACACATAAAGTTTAACGTGCATCATATGAACATCATGTTTATTTAGGACAATGACACGAGGCGAGACAAGAATGAAAGCGATATGACAGTTGGAAGCTCATTGAACGTTAATTTGATTCACGAAAAGTTGAGAGAGAAGAAGCAGCAGCAGCTGCGCGAACTGAGAGCTATTCAGGAAGAGATCAAGGAGGGCAAGCTGGTGCCGCCACCCTTGGCTTCGACATCCTCTACTTCGGCCTCGAATCAGAAGCCACCCCCTAATACGAAGCTGCACACGAGCGCGGGCTTACCTGATCAGGGTACTGGCAGCGCGCTCACCTCCTGGCCTCCGGTTAAGATGCACTGCCTTCTGCCACCCCCACCCTCTTCCCCGTACTATCCGACCTCTCATCCGACGGCAAACCTCCGCACTGCCGCCTGGAGGCAGCCCGTCGCAGCCGTCAAGGCGCCAGACAACTCCGAAGTTCTGCTGGCACCTCGTTGTCTACCGCCTTACCATCATCCGGGCTGGATCCCGCTTTCTACAAATCAAAGGTGAGTCAAATCTGCATTTGCTATAATATACCCCCTTACCTTTTTGACCCTGAAAGCTCAATAAGAAAAAGTCATTTTTTGGGTTTCTTTTTCCAGGCTCTGTAATGGTCAACATTGTCTGAACGAAAGATCAAAAACAGCAGCAACAGGGAAAGAGGAGGGCCACGTCGAAGACGACTTTAGCGACATCGAAGGCAGCCAGCTTTCGCTGCCTCGCAGTTACACTCTGTCGAGGGAATTTGGCTACCTGAATAAAAATAACGAGCGTCGGGACAGCAGGTTCACGGGCTCGCGTTATTATTTGCCCTCGACCAACAGTTCCGATGGTACGCTTATCGATTGTCACTTCATGTATATCATTATATAATTACAAATATATAATTACAAATTTTGCACGTGAGTACAGGCGACGTAGACAGCGCAGACAACGAAGAGGAGACGGACTCGGAGCTGCAAGTGCGCGCGCGACCAGTGCCGGGGGTAGTGCAGCAGCTCAGTCAAGCTCAGAAAAACGAGCCACCCGAGCAGCAGCTGAATAATTCCCGCAACAGTCACAGCGTCCAGGCGCCTTTATCTTTTGGGATGCTGCGCTCGAACCAGCTAGTTCGCGTGAAGCCTAAGCCCGAAACCAAATTATGAGACTGGGAAGTAGTTTATACCTACTACTTCACAATAATTTACTTCACCCGACTGGTGTTCGCAATTTTATTTTCTCTGTTATTTGCTCCACTGACATGAGGACGTTTTTTATTTTATCACAATAAAACTTTGTTATTGTTTTCTATTAAAAAAATAGCTGTAGGCGATGACGTAAATTGTAGTTCGTTGTAAATTATCGTACGTTTGTACTTTCATGCTATTTTGTACTTTCTTGTAAATATTTTTTATATAATGACTATCATACATGTAATTAATTTATTGTACATATACAATAATTAACCGATTTTCAAATGTCCTTATATGTATTTAATCTAACGTAAATTTGATGTAATACTTTACCTCAAATACGTTACAATTAAATTAGTACATACTAGATAAATTGAGTTAAATTAAAATAAAAATTAAAAATATTTATTATGATTTTATGTACACGGTTGTATATGAAACGTTCTATTTGATAATTCTATTTAATTAGTGCAATATATTTTTTGTATCAATGTTGTAATAAAATTTAATTAATTATAAATAATATTGTTTTTGTCTTGAATAAAAAAAATAAATTAATAAATGATTGAATAAAAAATAATAATGGATAAGAGTATAGTTTATGTAAATATTTAACAAATCATTGATTTATATTAAAAATTTACAGCTCTTGACTTTAATAAATCATCACTCTTTGGTAATTTTATGGTTTTATAGCATAGTAAGTAAAACTTGAAAATTTATCAATCTACTTTTTTTTTTAATATAAAATAAGTGAAGCTCATTATACTTTATACATTTTTAATTGTATTTAGATCAGTTTTATGTTGAGTAATACTGTTAAAAGAAATGATGATTATTTTTTCAATTAAATTGATAATGTAATAAATAAAAAATTGATTTATGAATGAAAAGTAGGAAAGTATTAAAAAGAAGTCAAGTTCATAAAAAAAAGTTTAAAATGAAAAAAAAGATGCAAATGATTGACTATACTTAAAACGTTTGCGTAATAGTTGTGCAAACTTATACTATATTACTATATATTACTATTTGCATTTGTGAGAAAGGAAAAAGGGGTGAAAGAAGAAGAGAAGAGAGAGAGAGAAAATATAAAAAAATTGGTGAGAAGAAAGGAAGAGAGAGTATCATATATGTATATACTATGTACTATGTAGTCTAGTATTGGGCTGCGCATGTGTGAAAGAGGATAGCGTATCATTGCGAGCTTGGCGAGGGAGGAGAGGGCGAGACGTCACACACTACTCTTTGTGAGACGTGGCGGTAGACGAGGAGAAAGGGTGGAGAAAGAGGGAAGAAATAAGTGTAGCGTACAGCAGCAGAGAGAGAGAGAGAGCGCAAGACTCGCAAGAGTAGTAAGAGCAGTGTAGAGTGTAGTATATAATATATAGTATAGTAGTAGTACGTAGTAGTAGTAGTAGTAGTAGTCGTTGAGTCGTTGTGTTGCAGAATAGGTTGCGTGGAAAGATGCGAGGCGGGCGCGGGCGGAGTACTGTAGTTGTAGTATAAAGTATACATATATATACAACGGAGTGGAGTACGGACGAATAAGCGCCATTGGCTTATTCGCTCAGTGTCTGCTCTCCGAAAACTATGTGCCGCCGTCGTCGCCTCTTCACGATGGTGATGCTAGTGCTACTCTGGGCTGCGTAGTAGTACTAAGTTGTGAGCGGTGTAGTAAACTTATAAGTAGTAGGAAGTGTAGTACAATAATATAACCTGGACGATGTTGGTGTGTTCTCGGGCCTAGTAGAGACCGGCTCCGAGAGAAGCAGCCGTCCCCTCCCCGGCATCTCTCTCAGCAGCAGGCCTCCCAAGGGACAGTGAGAGAGAGAGAGAGAGAGAGAGAAAGAGAGAGAGAGAGAGAGAGCAGTCTTACTGTCTTAGCCCTGCAGCCGCTACAGAGAGCCGTGTAAATATAGAACGTCGACCGCGAGTTTGTGTGTTCGTGTGTGTGTGGGTGTGGGTGTGCGCGCGCGCGTGTTGTGTTAATACACACCAAGTGTGTGCGTGCGAGTGGATGCCTCGCGCTCGCTCACTCCTGCTGCTGCTGTTAATGCAGCAGTGTTGTATCTTTCTTCGCTCGTGCATGTACTAGTTGCAAGTACTCTTTCTCTTTCATTCTCTGTCTGTAGTACGAGGAGATCGGTTTTCGGACGCCGAAGTATGGAGGAGTAAAGAGACCGGGTTGGTTGGACGTTTCAACTTACCGGGATGTCTGCGTGTGTGTGTGCGGGTAGCATAGAACATAATAACTGGATTCATCGCTAAACGTGTACACTCTTACTTGATAAGACGCATGTACAAGGAGGAGGAGGAAAGTGCCGGACGAGGATCTGAGTGTAAAAAAGAGAGCTGATCAAAGGAACAGGAGTAGTGCTATTCTAGAATTCCGTGAGTACCTAAAACATATAATAAATATGTACATCATCATCATCATCATCATCATCATCATCATCTATTTTATTCTCTGCTCCCCAATCACACGATTCTCCTCGACCGTTTGGAAGGAGGCGAGAGCCGACAACCTGGCGGCTGTTAGCACCCGCTCGGTTTTCCACATTTTTTACTCGTTTTCTGTAAATCCTTATACCTATAGGCAATAGGCATGCGTATGCTCGTATTATACCTATATGGCATAAGCGCAGGCACTACACATTTTACGTTCTTTGCCGTCTCTTTCTCTCATTCTTATACGTTCCTCGCAGCTAGTGTTTGCCAACTTCTCTCTCTCTCTCTCTCTCTCTCTCTCTCTCTTACGTTTATATACTTAGACTCGCCTCACGTAGTACGCGCGTATATTCGTGTGTAGGACTTATATTACTTATATACTTATCGTGCCAAGTCGTGCACGCGCGTAAATTTTTGCATTTAATCAGACACGTTTTCTGCTCTGCATTTTTCTCGGCTATTATCATCTTGCGGTTGTATCATCAACTATTTACCTGCATCTAAGCTCGGCATTTATTTTTTATATAAAAAAAAGCAATAACAGCTAGCCTACACGTTGGTACTAGATTTTGACATTTATTTTCCATTTTTTTAAATTCACTTTTATCAATGATGCTTTAATACTCTTACATCTCTTTTTTACTTGGACACATTGTTGAAAGCTGTTAATTTTTTTTTTGTCACGACTTCAAAATCTATTAAATTAGCAACAAATTTTTAAAGTGTAGTAACAATACCTATTCATCAATGTTATAGATACAGTATTGAATTATTGATTATAAACTGATTGAACATATAGATTTATATTATCGTTTATAGTCATTTTATTTTGATTATTTATAGTTTTTTATTTATAATTTTATTAATATCTTACAAATTTATTAATGGGCAGTAACAAATAAACTAATACGTTTTATTATGTTTTACTATGTGCAAAAAATATCTTGTAAAATAAGTAGGTGTAATATATATTTCTTGCAGTAAACATATAATTTTTTTCTTTTTTTTTTTTTTAATAAAGTAATTCAAGCACAGCTACAACAGCGAAAGATTAAAGAAATAAAAGAAATGAGTAGGTAGACAAAAGAAAAACGAAGAAGAAGATGAAAAAGAATAAAAATTTGTTTAATTAATCCTCGAGCAGAAGTATAAGAGTTGTTCTGGTGTGATTAGCGTGAGAGAAAGAATATTTCCTTCTCTCTCTTTCTCTCCTCTACTTATATTTATACGCCTGGCTACACTTCTTTCATTCTTTTGTAATAAAGCATTTTTTCTAACTGTCTCTCATCGCATAATACACCTATACATACCAGGTACCAGTAGTTGAAAAAATCAGATTAGCAAATTCTTAACAATCCACTCTTGTTGCAAAATTATATTGTTGTAATCTTTTCAAGAGCTACGACTCCATTCGTACATTGCATATATATAGAAAGTGATGTTCTATGCACTAGATTGAACAAAATTTCATTATTACGTTGAATCTTTATTCAGATTGCTAAAGGCGCTAGGTCGGCATTCTCTCGGCCTCTGTATAAATTTACCTATCTATATACCAGTACATTGTTCAGCTTTGTCTGAAGCAGCTAATACGGACCCTGAGTCCCTGAGCGTATAAGTTCTTCTAGGGAGCTATTTCGTGCAGTATACGGACTGAGCGGGGGAGGGAAAAAGGTTAAAGGAAGAAAAAATCTGACCGTAAAGAGCATCGTCAGTGGTTATTAGGTAGCATATATTTATAGGTCTACTGGTGAAGGCGTTGGAGAGCGTAATAACGTTACGCATAAACTATCGAGGAATCAATATCACAAATTAATATTCGTGTGGTTCGTTATCTAAAGTTTTGCTTACTTTGTGTCCTGGTCTGTTAAAACTTAACAGACGACAATTGAATTTTGAACATATTTTTTTTCGACGAAGTAATTTAGTATTCTTGAAAATCATACAATATAACAGACTCTTTTATTTTTCCTATTTAAAATCAGCTGCGAGTAAAAATATTATTTTTTACATATTTTCATTGTAAACAATAAAGAAAAATTATCTAAAAATTCCGAATACGTAAAGATAAAATTTTTTTAATCCCGTTCTATAGATATCAAAGTATACTTGCGTAAATGCTTTTTTAGCATAGCCTATAATTATATTCATCCACAAGAAGAGCTTGCAAACACTGAGAACAAAATTTTGTTATATTAAATAAAGTTTTGTTCTACATATACTAAAAAAATTCTGTACCATCTAAAAGCGGAGCGATGCAGATATTCCCTCGGTATTGGCATTCGTAGTAGTAACAGAAGTTGTAGCAGTAGTAGTTGTAGTTGTAGTTGTAGTAGTAGTAGTAGTAGTAGTAGTAGTATAGTAAATGTAGTAAAGCTTTTCCTCGTGGCGCGTAAGCACGAAGGAGGGGGCGGACCTTTCTCTCCTCCCTCTTAGCTTCCTCCTTCTTTACCTCCTCCCTCCAGCTCCTTATCTTTCCTGGTTCGATCAATGGAGCAGATCTGCCTATATAAAGCGCGCGACAGAAAGAGAGAAGCAATAGCTCGGCTCTGGGTTGAGGGGATCGTGAGAGGGAGAGGGAGGCTATTCGGCACTTATATAGCGCTGTACGTTTACGCAGGTTCGTGAAAATCTACCGACTGCTTATTCGTCCTGCATATGACGTAGGTAGGTAATGCATACATAAATACATACATACATACATACATACATACGTATAGGTGTAGAAAGGGGTATTCGTACACAAGCATGTCAGCGCGCTAAGTGGCAAGAAAGACCTCCTCCCTCGAGCATCAGTGGCAAGAGTCGCGCACTGCATCTCTTGCCATGCTCCTTTTCCTTTTCTACTCCATCCTACTCCACCCTCTGGCACCTTCTCCTCCCTCCCACCGCATGCTTCCCCTCGCGCGCGGCAGTGTTGGCTGCTTGTAACACGCCGTCGTGGTGTAGCGAGACCTTGAGAAACGCTGATGCTGCTGCTATCTGCCTTGGTGCATCCTAGCCAGCGCTTCAGCCGCTCAGCCCCCAGAGCCCTACAAGTTTTTTGGCTGCAGCTACTGATGTCGCAGCAGCACCATCACCAGCCACCCACCCACCCACCCATCCCTTTTCACCCCCTGCTTATACCCGCTGACTGCTTCGATTACTTACGCTTAAGATGCCTTCTTTACTTGCTTCTTTCTTACCCGTTCTCTGCAATGGCAATATTTTTTTCTTCCTTTTTTTTTCTCTTTAATACTAAACCTACAATTACTGATCAACAAACGAGGGGTTGCATTATTTTTTTGTAGTTATTAGTATTGTGATTATTATTTGCAGAAAATTCTTCGAACTTTAGTCGTAAATATTTGTGAAAAATGGGAAAATATATAAAGGAGTGGACCCAGGAAAATGCGCTACCTCCATCCGTGAATGCTTAAGGCGTATTTCATTTAAAGAAAAGAAAAAGAAAAAAGAAAAAAAAAGAAAAAATGCCAACTGTTGCCTGGATGAATCCCAGGTATAAACCCCGAGTCGAGTGAGCACTAAAAGTTTAAGTGCAGTAGCCATATTTCTGTTTAAAAATAACTGAATCTACAATGTTACATTTTGCCTATAGTATTATCATAGTACTTGCAAAAATCAATTATCATATTATTTTTGTAGAACTCTACATACTATTTATACCTGATAATTAAAATTTGATAAAAACAAAAATTATTTTCTTTTGAATTCTTGTGGAGAGCTTTTGAAAAACAAAAAACAAACTCGCTGCGTAAAGTGTCGCAAGCTCAGCTGAAAGCTAAAGCAATTGATTTGTACATAATATATATAAGTTGATAATTTTACCTTTTAATGGAGATCCTCGTTTATCAAATATAGGTACGCGTCGCAGTTAGGATGTGGACGAAGGTCCAAAAATAGTGAAAATAAAAAAAAAAATAGAAAATGAGGAGGAGTATGAAGGAGAGTAAGGCTACGAAAAGCTTCTCTTCTTTTCCCCCCAGCGTTAGCTTTCTCATCTTTTCCCTGCTCCTGATGCTGTCTCATTCTTCTATTTCTCTCATCTTTCTACATATATACTGTGAGGCTTCGAGCTCCTTCTCTTTTATCCTCTATTTTTTTCTCTTTCTCTTCTACAGAGCCTGCAGCAGTAAAATGTATATTTCTCTTCGCTTTACCTTTCTTGCTTCTTCATTCTTTTTCATTATCAGACTATCTCTCTTTTTCTTTTACTCCACGTTCTCTTGGATATCTGCGTATAAGCGCTTTAATTCTTTCTCGCTCTTAACCTCCCCAACCGACTCGTTTTAATTCTTCATTACTCTAGCATTTTTCTTGATTTTAGACCATTACTAATGAATCCCCTCACTACCCCTATAGCTTATTCTCATTCTCTCTCTCTCTCTCTCTCTCTCTCTCTCTCTCTCTTTCTGCAGCTGGCTGTTGCGATTGACATCCTTGTTACGTCATATACCTATACATTCTTATATTTATGTATGTGTGTGTGTGTGTGAGGATGTGCGTTTGTATGCGATACGATAAAAAATACTCGTTCATTCATTCGCAGTGCGTGTTTTTATTGTGTTGTATAATCGTTATGCTCTCCAACGCAAGTGCGCGCACACTTTCCTTTCACGATTAATTTAATAACTCCTTTAAAACTCGATCCGATTTTTAAATTTTCACCGGAACACTAATTTCTTGCCACGTTTACTTTTACAAATTTCGACTGTCCATCCTACCTTTTTTTTTTTAAATTTTTTTTAATTTATTTTGAATATTTGTACGACAAATAAGATTTTAAATTTGATAGTTTTTACTCTCCTTTAATAGAATTGGATGCTTTTGTTCCTTCGGCTTAAGAAGAAGAAGAAGAAGAAAAAGTGAGAGAGAGGGAGAGAAATGCTTGCGTGCAGGCCAAAAGTGAAAGTGTAGTGTTGGGTGTATATAGGGGCGAGGTTCTGTCGCCGCTGCTGCGAGTCGACAATCCTCTTCTCTTGAGTTGTAAAAAAAATTATCGCTCCTCGGACTCCGAGACTCCGTAACTCTCGCTATACGCCTATACCTACACTAACACTTCAATAAATTTGTCTCTCCGAACAATTTTCTTCGTAATTCACTTACGTACTTTTAAACTTTACTATACCTATACGTATACTCGCGTCTATAAGTAATAAAACTTAAGTGTAACTGCAGCAATTCATTCAACAAACATATTTTAAAATTTATATACCTACTTACTTATAATATAGATGTATAGCTATATCTATTACATGACAATGTAATTTACATAAAAATTCTGCATGACGAATCTAATGTAATTTTGTAAAAAGTTGCGCTTTTACATAAATATATAGATGTATACATTACCTTTTATAACGTGATGCAGTAATAGAGCGAGCATACGTACATATACCTATTACATGTATAGTAAAATACGCGAAATTCTATTGTCCATATATTATAATAAAGCAGTTGCTGTGAATATTTATTAGTCGCTAGAGAGAAGAGAGAAGGGATGGCGGGAAGGCGTAGGGAGGGGGGGGGGGAAGGAGTATAAACATGATTACGGTCGTCCGCGGAAGAGGCCTCAGAATTAACGGGTTTGGCTTATTGTGTTTCAGCATGTGGCGGATTTCAAGGAGGCTGGACGCAGGACGGCCGGACATTTCCTGCAATGGAGCAGCTTCAAAAGCAACTGCAGCAGCAGCAGCTGGCATCTTTGCAAGAGCAGCCGGAGGCCCTTGGTACTGCCAGTGCTCCTCCATCGCGTGAATGAGAGAGCCGCCGGAAAAGCTAGCCCGGCATCAGACCGGCGCAGTCCGTCATAGTCAGTTCGGAGCAGCGACGCAGAAATGAGGCTTCAAAAGCAGCCGCAGCAACAGCAGCAGCTTCGAAGCTCGTTTTAAAAGAGAGCCGGAAGCCCAGGGAGATCCTGCAGCTTTTTTGTCATCTCACAGGAGTGTGATTGTTCACTTCTCCCATCTATATGTATTACAGTGCATTATTGGCATAGTGTGCGTGCGTGTGTGGGGTGCAGTGTTAAAAAGTGTTGGTGTCGTGTATGCTAAAGCAGGGCTACGGACCCCCCAGCTTGGCGAGCGCGCGCGTGCGCCTCTGCGGCTTTTTCGCTCGTTCTCTTTCACTTTACTAAGTAGTACATAAACACATATAAGAATTGTAGGTGTGTGTGTGTGTGTGCGGTGGCCCTTGCCGGCGAAGAAAGAAACGCTCTAAGCCCTCCGCTCTACCTTCGACGCGGCTCGTTGTTGTTGTTGCTGCTGCTGCAACAACCGCCCCTTCGTCGACGTCGTCGTCGTCGTTGTCGAGGGTAGAGACTGGAAGTGAATTGATCGCGAGCTAGTAAGACAAAGACCCCAGAGTCTCTGTCACGGATACTCGCCGGAGCTGGGACAAAGATGCGCTGAGCCGGCCGGCAGCTAAGAGTAGCGCAGTAGCAGCAGCAGCAGCCGCAGCTGGGTCTGCCTTGGAGAGCAGATCAGCTGAACGCGGCCCTGATACTTTCATGCCTATGGAAGCGGCTGGTGCGGGAAGCGGTAGAATAGTGGCGACTGCTGCACGTACAGTGGGCCCACCGGAAGGGGTCGACACGACCGACGCCTCGGAGCCGGCCGGGCTTTCCAGCGGGGCAAGCGGGGCTGGCGGCGGCGGCGGCGGTCGTGGTGATTCCGCTGGTAAGATGACCGAGCCGCCTCCAGCGCAAGCAACCCGCGTCGACGGGACCATGCTCAAGTTCCTCACCCACAAGCTGAGGTCGCACTCGCTCAACGAGGATCCCAACAACCAGGAGAAGGTAGGTTAGAAGCCAAAGATCAAGGGCTCAAATGCTTGTAAACCCACACCCACCCTATCCTACCCTTAAAGAAATCATATATATATAGATATACCTGACAATTGCTCTAACACCAAAAATATCGCTATTCACTCGCGGATTTAAAGCTACAGAGCTTTGCGAAGAGACGCTAATTTATTTACGTGTCGTGACGAGAAAGAATATTTTATTGCTAGCTAGCAACATTTTTTTTTTACTCTTTTTTAACGATTGTTTGAAAAAGTATAATTATTTAATTGACATTACCGTCGGCTTTATTTTTAAACTAGCTAAATGTGTAAGCTTCAATCTTATCACTTAATTAAATCGAGCTGATATTTATTATTATATAAACCTATATATATGTATGTATAATATAAAAATAAATTTGAATGCTTAGTACACGCAGACTTGCACGCAAAGAAAAAATTTTCTCCCGCTCCTCTTGGCTGGCAGTTTTATTGTCGTAGATAAGAAGGTAAATGTGATAGGAGAAAAGTTGGCAGCTTGATGAAAATTTGAGTTCCCGAACGTGTACACTCACGAATCCAATCCCAGTCGGTCTTTGCACTTGTAAAACTTACAAGCTTACATTTTCAATGAGCTGTAATTATATTTTTTATAAAAAATGTCAATCAAGATAATTATAAAAAGCTCAAACGAAAATACTACCTACGTGAATCTCGTTTTATTTTTTGCTTGTTACTCGCACAAATAGTCCACAGTGTACATAAGGCTCGAGAGAAATTGAATTTTTTTTTTCAACATTGATAGAAAAAATATGCTTTCAATGAAACTAGCAATAGCTTTTATTAACAATTTAATACCTTCCACTCGTCTGTATATTGGAAATATTCACTTTTTATTAGAATGCCATAAAAGAAAGTAAAATTTTTTTTTTTTTTTATCAAACGCGTTTTATTTGCCAGTATATAATAGAACAAGTTTTTTGATTAGTTAAATATTTCTTCTCAAATAAAGTTCAACCTATCGCATACTCAAAATTTTATTGTATACGTATACTGATGATTAAAATGAATATGCCCATCATTTGAATCAATTGAACAATTGCAATAATAATAATAATAATAATAATAATAATATTGAGCTAAAAATTAAAACTTTATTTTGCATTTTCTTTTTACATTTAATAAATCGTAAAACTATTAATCGTCATTGAAATATTTAATTAAATGAAACATCAATATATATCTATATTTAAGTTTAATGGTTCAAGATATCATTTTAAATATTTAAAATTGGTCTAAATAGCGTTTTCTTGAATGTAAATAAATTTGAAATAATACGTACACACGTTATACAGGTATAACTTGAATAGATGATCTCACAAGTGTTTATTTAGACAAAGGTGGGGAATGACTTCATACTATCCCATCGCGATAAGAAAAGATTGCGCGAACACGTGTTTTGCGCAATTTGTCTGTATTAGTGTGTACATGATATCTTTCTCGTTCAACTTTTTAAGAGTAATATATTCACATAATACTTATTATCTCGTCTAATATTTTTTAGAAATTTTTGTTCTAACCAGCTTTTCCTCCTAGCCACACGAATTGTTTTCTGCATTTCGTATTTAAAAAAGAGTTTTTTAAAGAAAGATAGTTCATAATTATAAACAGTTGTTATATAGGTAATAATGATAATAAAATATTTTTTTTAGGCGGATGATGATCATGACTCTGGGACTGAATCAGATGATGAATTTCAAAATGGAGGCGATGGGACTAATGAATTATCTACTGGTAAGATAATTATCCGTAAAATTTAATTGTCGACAAGACAACATTTTTTTTAAATAATAAAATGCTTCTAGTTTAATTCTCAGCTAAAACATGTGTATAACTTAATTTTTCGGATTCCAAAAAGTGTTACTTAAGAAAAAACACTAGCTTAATTTTGAATAAAAGTATTCTTAAAACTTTTAATATTTGACTGCAAAAAAAAAGGACTTTGTTATGAAGAGACGGCTTGTTCAATTTAAAAAAAAAATGAATGAATAAATAAAAAATCATCTGCATACATTCAATGTTTGCATGAGCTATAGTATTTCATGCTTCATGAGTATTATTCATACCTGAAATATTATACAGTTTATTTCACATTTTTTACTGCAATCTTTGATCTGACACACATGCAAAATAAATCAATCATCTGCACGTTGTTATATACTTGAAAATAAAACTTTCCTTAGCACAAAAGTATCATTAGCATAAAACGCAACAAAATATAAGCTAACTGTGTATAAATCTTTGTTTATATTGCTCTAGTAAAAATAATGAAAAAAAAAGAACAGTGAATTTGTTTAAAAACGTGGAAGAAATGAACTTCTTTATAAGCTTAAATAATAAGAATTCAAACTTTTTGTTTTGGAAAATATAATCGTAGTTTCTTAGTATAGAAGGCGTATGAGAAGATCAGCAGTTAATTTTCGTGACGCTTCGGAGGTCCGGCTATCGCGATATGATTACGTAAAAGTCACGTTTAAGAGGGGTGGGAGGAGGCAATCGACTTCCGCCGCATCGGCTAACTCGCAAGGAAGAGAAGGATAAAAAGGCGTTTGGCGTTTGGCAGTAAGGTGAATTAATGTGCGGGGACTTGTATACTATACATATGCAGGGACCAGTGCTGTAGCAGATTGATAGCTCAGAATGATATAGAGAGTGAGGCACGCCTTAGGCATGCTAAATTAAAAACCGAAATAAACATAAATGCTTTAGAAGCGAGTTTAGAAGTGTTATTGCCTGAAATATTGTACGATTTAGTTCACATAAATATCTATGAGCAGTCTTATACAAAACCTGTCTAAATCAAGAATAACTAGTGATCTACTCATAGTTATTGGATGATTCCAATAACTATGACTTGAGAATCTCAAGCAGCTTTTAAAAAATCTTCATGCGAACTATGTATAACTATTCTTTTTTATACATAGCAATAATCGACAAAATGAGCAAAATCTCAAAAATAACAACGAATACTAAAATTATTAAGATTTGCTACTCGATTGTTTTTCAGGAATGGATAGTCTGGAGGAAACGACGGTGGCTGCGGGCATAGCGGTCGAGGGGACGCGCGACAGCGCGGTGCCATCCGACGTGGACCTCGGAGCCTCGCCCTCGTCCTCCTCGTTTGGGCTGCCTCAAGTGGCGAGCAGCAGCAGCGGCTGCAGCAGTACCGAGACTCCGCCGATCGAGCAGTCCTACGACTTCCTGCTCCAGCTCTCCCAGTCCGACCAGCACAGTTCCGAGGAGGAGCTTGAGGTCATAAACGGCCCGAAGCTCGTCGAGGCGGCCACCCAGCAGGCCCCGGTTCTCCAGCCCCGCAAGCTCACTAGTGCCCAGCCGGAGAAGCGCAAGTGGTCCGAGGCCAACAGCCAGTCTTCCTCCTCCTCTTCCTCCTCTTCCTCCTCGTCGCACCCGCCGCACAAGCAGCAAGACGGCGAGGCAGCTGGCGGGGTTGCAGCGGCCTACTCCGCCCCGGTCAGTCGGACCGGCCGAGAACCCGGCTCCGGCTCCAGCGACGAAGAGGTTTGTGATCTTTCTTTAGCTAAAGAGAGTGCACATGCACTGCCTAGCTTCCCTCCACTAATAAAAGCTTCGTTACAGGGCCTGTGCTACAGCCGGAGCGGCAGTGCGATTTCCCAGCCCGTGCAGTTCCGGAGCTCGCCGCCAACCGACGCGCACAAGCCGGTGCGCTCGCTATCGCCTCCACCGAAGCTCTTCCACGCCTCGGCCTCATCCGCAGCGGCGAACGAGTCGCGCTTTCACCCACACAGGCCCCGCTCAAGGCCCAGGCCCCATTCTCATTACCACTCGCATACTAGCCTCGACACCGCCCAGTATCCTTTGCCACCGCCACCACATCATCTTCATCATCACCACCACCACCATCACCATCAAGATCCACCCCATCCACATCATTATCCGGCGCAGCCACATCACAGTCAACAGCAGCAGGATCTCGCGGACATCGACGTGCTCAGCGCTTGTAGTCCCAGGAAACGGCATCGGCCACCGCACAGACTGCCCAGACCTTGTCTCGACTTTGAAAAGATGCAACAGGTAAGTACATGTCTAACCATTCTGCTTTCTTATCTACCTTTGCTGCATTATAGCTTGGCTCCATTTTTTATTTCTACATTTTTACCCATTTCTTCCAATATTTGTCCTGGAATTCTTTACAAATATTTTCTTTTACTTTATATTATCATACAGTAAGGTAAAATGGAGTTTCCCACGTGTAATACTGTTCTAATGATGCTTGACCATTCTCTCAAGTGCTTGGTTGCATGCACACAGAAAAAAAAACCATTATTAAACTCTTTAACTACATAATTAACGAAACAGTAGATAAACACATAATATACGATTACATTTCAATGAAGAAAATGATGACCATACTGTTGTTTAGCAGTAATGTCGGTCAGCTATGTTGGGTCAACGTCTTAACGGTCTAAAAATAATAATTCGATATTTTAATCTTAAAGACATACGCAAACATACGTAAAATACAAAGTGCTTCTACAGCAAGCGTGTGAGCATAAAAGAGAGGATGGGGGCGCAACGAGAGCAGGAAGAGAGAAAGAGCAGTGTAGTGCCGCTAGTATAGATAGTACAACTCATAGTACGCTAGCGTAACATCCGTAGTAATTCCCCCCCCCCTCTCCCCCCCTTCCTCTTGCCGACTCTCCGATATATACGGTCTTATTCGCAGCTTCTTTCTCTCTCTCTCTTTCTCTCTTTTGCTCTTTACCAGTCGCTATATAGATTCTTGCGCGGCGCGCGCAGCATACAGTATCTTCAGCAGTAGCAATATTATACAGTCACTCTCGCTCGTCTTGAATGGTCTTTAATATATTTTCATCTGTGCACTCCTTGACTAGCTCTGGCTTATATAATAAAACGTAAAGATTAGGTGGGTGACCACTGTCATGCATAGGGGATGAAATAGGATTGCTCCGAAATACAATTAGACCAAATTCGTTTACCTTAGAGACACTATCTCCTTTACCGCCATGATGAAACGAAGAAAGATAAATCTTATATAGCGATCTAAAAAAATTTATTTAAAAATTTATCTTTAACTTGAAGTTTTATTTTACATATATAGGTACATAGTTTTAAAATCATTTTATTGTTAGAAAAAGCTCAATCAATTTTTACAAATTATACTTTGCTTTTATTAAGTGTGAGCGAAATTTAGATATGATTTTTGCTGAATCTATTCAATAAGGGACTATATCTACATATTGCATACTCTTTTTCCATAACACATTGATTGTTTGGGTCTAGATAACCGTGAATCAGCTAACACTTACTTCATTATTTATTATATCTAATCAAATTGCATGGTTACTTAATAAAAATTTTTAATATTAATTTAGTTAACAAATTCAAATTCACAAAGCAGATTTTATTTTATAAAATAATGAAATTTGAAAATAATGCGACTTTTGAATGCATGAATCATTAAATTAACTTTATTGATCCATCCTGAAATGAATTTTGTATATAATGGTACATTTTATTATAAGCAATGCTCTCATAGGCCATGTCATTTTATTTTTCATTCAAACTATCACAGCCTACAAATAAAATGCTTCAAGCACTGACTCCTTAATGTTATTATTTTTTTGATTTTTCTCTGCCTCAAAAATCCAAAAACCTGCTCTACCCAAAGCCAAGCGTTACTGCATCTATATACATTTAAACATCCTTGCCTCCAAGCTGTTCCAGCTGGAGGTATGTGTGTCTCATATCAGACCTGTGTGGTTAGCGACAAAAAACTAAGTCGTCGTTAAATGGCGTTTCAGATGAAGACGCAGGCAGTCACCACTTGGAGGCACACGAGCGAGCACGGCAAGGAGCTCTCGGTGTTCTGCTGGTGAGAATGGTGAGCCGTAGATCTTGGCAATCAAGATCTGCGGTGAGCTGATGGTACGCATTGATTTTTCAATCGAGTTGCGCTGACGCACAACCTGGACTTACGAGCGCTTCATCTGTCCGGCTTCGACCGAACGAGACCCCCACGATCGTTGCCCTCGTCTCTACCTACCTTCAGCGATTTCAGCTATACGAGAGCTGCAGCAGCATCTAGAGTATTAACAAAGGGACTCGACTCGACCCTTCCTCCTCTCTTTCTCACTCTTTCCCTTTTTTTTCATAACTGCGTTATAATCTCGTGCATGTACATTGCACTGCTGCTGCTGTTGTTTGTCGAAGCCACTGGACTTATTAAGCGCACTGGAACCTGTGGCTAACTCTTTTAATCTTTCCCAATGACTTTTATTTAACAATGTTTTTAAGGTATTTTTTTAATATTTGATGGAGATGTACGACAACCCAGTTTTTACGTATGTAGTCATAAAAATATTTGACGTACATGCTTCTAATGTAGCTTTGAGTGCGCAGCTCGAGTCAAATATCCGACACTTATTTGACGCGTATTTCTTATTAGTAGACACGAAAAAAAAACAAAATAATAAATGCGTACCTCAACAAACAAGGAGGCTTTGTAACAAGGATCGCGTGTTTAATAATTTTTTTCCTTTATTCTCGGCCTGACACGAAGCCTGTTTAACATGTTTTAAAGCGACTGAGCTTAAGAAAAATAATCTCTTATTGTAATATATATATATATATATATATATATATTATACATAGATGTATGTCAGTATGCATAGTGAATGCACCATTTTTGGCTCTGCACATAAAATATAAGAAAGAAATCGCACGTAAGCATGTATAAATTTGATGAGATTATACGTGATTATGTTGAATAAAAATTTTCTCGAGGGAACAATAAACCTTCACGTAATGTACATGCAAGAAACTTTTCGAGTATAAATTAAAATCACAAATTGTATATTCTTCTATAAATTTTATCAAAAGAGAAAACGAAAACAAAACAAAAACGTGGAAAAATACATCACTTTGATGAATCTAAGTAGTCTTAATGAGATTATTTTTCTTATAAAAAAAATTAACGTGATTTTCACAAGAAACTTAGCTCTTAAGAAATAAGTACATAAATTAATATAAACTTGCCAAATTTATCTTAATTACAACGGTAATTATTTATAATACAATTTGTAGAAAATATTATTAAGATTGTCGTTCCCTACTTTCAATTAATGGGACACAATAGAACGTACATCTGATTTTAAGAAGTTGAATACTTTATGCGGCAAACGTAAGAAGCTCAGAAAGTACTTCACGATAGCTCTTGTATTAATTATTGATTACATCCATACATACAATTACCTTAGTTGTAAATGTTTTTAAAAGTATTGAAGAAAAGTGAATTTTGATGAAATTTCATCGATTACAAATCGTATGTGCTGTATAAATAATTAAATAAGTTAACAATTACGACAGCGAAAAATTTGCATTTGTGCTACTATATTTCTGCGATTCATTAAAAAAAAAATAATAATAAATAAAATAAAAAAATCAATAATAATAATAATAACAATACAAATAGAATGGCCTTCTGCCAACATAATGAAACATAACAGAGACATTCAAGGACTTGAACTATTTCTCGAACTCGAAGCATTTGCCTGAGATCTGTCAATGTAAATTTATTAAGATTTCAGATTCTTTTTACAAAAGATATTGTCACCATATTCAGTGACATATGTTACTTGACGGAAAGTTTTTATTTTTACCAATAGCTGAAATTATACGTTTTTAATATTAAAAGAAAAAAAAACACGTTTGAATAATTTTAACTGATAAGAGTGTCTTTTAATTATGATAAGTATTATTGTTCAGGAATTTGAAGTATTTTAAATTTGAAGTATTTTCGATCTTTTATGTTTTCCAAATACCTATTAATTTGTTTTTGTCCTTTGGCTGCTTTTTTTGTAAACTGAATACTGGTAATGTTTTGTAAAGTTGTGTGAAGTCTCTGTAAAATAAAGCACGGCATAGAACTTTCGAGGTAGTCTTTCAGAGTAATCCTTATATATTTATAATTTTTCTGTAACAGGATTGTTTAGAGGCAATTCAGAGTTGTGTGTTTGTGCATATATTTTATGTGATTTTCACAATGTTTATATCGAGCGTGTATAAAAAAATTGATAAGGAAAAAAAAGAAGTTTGAATTATGCAAATTAATGGACTCAGTCAAAATTTACGGACATTTTTTGCTCTCTTTTTTTCTAATACTTGATTTGTCTTGTCTCCTGTTAATTTAATTTTTTTAACTATGTGTACCTAAAATTATACTTATAAATGCTCAATACTTAATATCAAATACGACAATTATCAACATAATTACATGAATATAAAAACAAATATAATAAATTCATTAAGGATTATAAATTTTGCGAATAATGTGGATATGTTTGTACCGATTAATATTATTCTTTAGGATAATCATTTTTTTTTTTTTTTTAATGCCGAATTGGTGTAAAAATAGGTTTTAACCGTTTTTTTGTTTTAAAATTATTGCATATAGATAAAAAAGTAATTTTTTCCTTTACAAAATGTATTTATTTATTTAATATTTTGCATACTTTTTCTTAGACTGCAGTTTTGTTATTTCTATGAAATGGATGAAAATTTTATTCTTACATAACAATATATTTTAAGTGAAAAGTTCAATGAGAGTATTTTGTTGAATAAAATATATTGTGAGACTAGAATATTTAGTTAGGTCGATTTTTTTTATTGTCTTTTTATAATGATATTTCAATTGTAAAAATGAGTAATATTCAGTAAATAATAATTTGAAATGTCTTGTACAAACTTAAGATATCAATCACTACATATTTCTAAATGTATTATATTATCAAAGTATAATAAACGAGAAAAATGCTATTTTAGCATTTGTGTACAGATCACTTGACAAACATAATTAAAAATTAATGCAGTGATACTAAAATTTTCATCTTATTTTATTTGGCTCTTGATAATAAAAGCAATGTAATTGTACACGTTCAAAGTGTGCCCATCAGCAACGCTAGATATTTTATAAGAAGTGCAATATGACAAACGTATATTTATAATATGAGAGATCATTGGAATAATGTAACAAAATAGTAATTTCCTTTTCAATTTTAATGTTTAATTTATTCGCAAGCTCTAAACCTAGAACAAGGGTATCTGTTTTCGTTGCATTGATGAAATAATAGACAATTCAATCGAAATGTACGTGTTTATGCATATATAATGTAAGGTCAATATTCGTATATGTAATCAGTATAAAAATGTCTCATTTATAAAATAAAAGTACGACATTACTTGTCACCGGCGATCACTGCGATATAGCGCTGCACTTGCCAGTATTATATAGTCAGGATTAAAAACAGACTAATTTGATATTTTCAAAATTTATGTCTTTCGTACTTTTTATTGAGACGAAGCTTTCACAAAGCATTTAAAATTTTACGTTTCTTAACTATATTATTAACCTTATTGTAAATTTGGTTACATATCAACAAAGATACTTAATTCTTGTACAAAATATATTTATTTAATAATGAAAAAAAGTATATAAATAAAATAACAATTAAAATTAAATTCAAATAAATAATAAGAAGTATATACTTAATAAAACTATAAAATTTAAATTGGGGATTTATCAATATCAATTTTTTGCTATTCAAATGTCAGCTGCAATACACACAGCAAGTAAATTTTATATGCAACGCTCTTTAAATTCGTTTATTTTACTCGTCGTCATTTTATGTGTATTTTACTATTTTTATTTGATAATTAAAGAAAAAGATAAGACTAGTTTTTTCCGTATACGTTATTATTTTAAACTCTGTTCTGGAACAAAGATCTCAAAGTCCTTGTAATTTTTTGTATTAAACTTTGGAGAGATGAAGCGAGTATAATTGGATGGATTTTGTTTATATCTACTGGTCTGCAGGTGTGGAAATTTCCTTGTGTCTGACATATGTGAGATTAGATTGTATGTATCTGTGATTGTTAACCTATACTTATGAGATAAAAGAAGTAACGATAAATATACACTTTTATGTAGGTACGTTATCATCCCTTATTAGATCGTAATTTGTATAGCTACAAATTTCTAAGTAAAGCGATTTTTTTAATTAGTAATATATTATAGAATTGCGTATGACAAAAATAAGGCATCGTTTATCCTACAGCAGCCGCATTTTTCTAATTGCGAAAAATGTATGATGACAAGTAAAGAAAACATTGATATACAAACTTATGAATTGTAAACTGAATCTAAACTTGCTTGGTCTCGGAATCGATAACGAGTGCAAACGTCGTTGAACGTTTTTTAGGCCAGGAACCAAGTGCTCAATCAATATTAAAAAATAAAAAAAGAATTATAAAAAAAAAGATTGTATATTTTTATTATTATTTAAACCTGTGGTAATATAAATTCCTTTCTTACATATATCAACGTTAATAGTATAGTAAAAATAATAAACCTGCAAGAAATCAAGCCCTTAAAATTTAAGAAATAAGCTGAACAAGTATTGTAAATTATCATGTTGAGCAAGACTAGTGTAAATAGCTTAAATAATAATTGCCTTTTTTAAATGGCAAAATTCTGATTCGCAGATATAAATGTGTATATTCAAATACAATTAAAGAAACATTTTTTTTCTAAATGACTGTAAAAATCATTAAATACGGGCGATTTATATTTTAATATATTTAGTTAGTTAGTTAGTTAGTTGTGTACTAGCAGATAATTTATGTTTATCTCTACTATAAATTTTTAATTTTACATTAAAATTAGCATGTGAACATATATACTCTAAGCAACAATTTTTTTTGCTATCAACTACTCTTGATATAGCAAACATTGCGATAATCACGTATATAAAAGTATATAAGAAGAAATGAACGCATATAGGCGTTAATTAAATTAATATATAACTGACGTAATGTTAAAATACAAGACAGAGTTGGGTTTGATTAAGGAAAATTCCATGCAGTAGTAGTAGTAGTAGTAGTAGTAGTAGTAGTAGAGGCAGTTTGGCTTTCTCGATGTTATGACTAATTATACTCTTAAAATCGTGCGGTTGTCGGTAAATTTTCTTTAATAACCGTAATTTTGTAGCACTCGCTCGCGCCCATATTCAGCAATTTCATAAGTGTACCACCGCAACAAGTATTTTTACAGCAGCAGCAACAACAATAATTTGTATGTTTTTCTCCAGTGAGACAAATAAAAACACGTTCATTTCCACTTCTCATCTCCGATTCCCAAGATGGAAATTCCGGGACCGGCCTCGAGAGCTCCAATGTGGATGTAAGTATGTATATATAGGTTGATGGGGATTGTAGAGAATAGGCGAACAATCTAGGCGCGGCTGAGCTGCAGGAGAGGCGGAACAAGAGGAAAGAATACGACGAGGAAGCAGAGAGACGGAAGAGGTCATACTCTGCCCTCGGTGCAACTCTGTACCAAGTGCTGCTCGAGAAAGAGAGGGAGAGATAGAGAGAGCAGCTTCTATTAATAGTCTCTCTAATAATGTTAGGGTGATTCTCGAAGTTCGAGAACGTATTGCGGCGGGTGCGAGAAAGCCCTGAGCGCTTCTACGCACGAATAAGTCAGTCAGTCATCAATCAGTCATTATAGAGCAATAGTCATGGCCATGGACGTAGCCGAGGCAAAGCTGCTGTCATCATCATCTTCAGGATCGGGTGATGACCTCGAGGATTTCGTATGCGCCTACTGCAAGCTCCCGGCGCGGCAGCGCTGCGCCGGCTGCAGGTCCGCGTGCTACTGCAGCCGCGAGCACCAGAAGGCCCATTGGAAGGAGCACTCGCGCAGCTGTAAGGCTTACAAGGTCGTCTTCTTACACCTATACCTATATATATATATTTCATTCCCAACATATACTTTATTGCCAATTAAACGCCTTTTTATTTTTTATTGCCCCCCCCTTCCTCTTTTACACTCTTCTTCAACCCCCCCGCCTTTAACTTTAACTCTCGCGCGAGTTTCTTTCCAAACGATTACTTACGTAAAGCGCGTTTATACACTAATTGAATTACACTTGCTACAAGAGTTTCTCCTACGTACGTATATGTATATATACGCGCTTTACTTTTAATCATTTGCGCTTGATACATTGTAACGCTCGATGTATTATAATAACACATTTTTTCTTCTTTTTTCTCTACGTTATACGTATACTTTATTACTCTTAATTCTTGTTTAAAAAAAATCATAAATTTTAAATTAATGTGACGTATTTGTATAGTGCGTATAACAGTCAAGAATAACCATATGATGATGATAATATTACAATATCGATAATAATGATAATGATATAATACGTATAAGTAAGTGCACTCGATTGAGAGCAAGTGGTGGATACATGCCTATATAGGTATATATTATGTCTATAATATGTATTATGAATTTATAATACACACGTATATAATGTGTATTATGTGCATTGGACTGGCTGTACTGGGGAAATAAAGTTAATAAAACTCGGCCTCGCCGCAAGAACGAGAATATGAAACGGTAAAGAGCGGCACAACGAGGCCGAGCCGGCCGGTGCGTTGCGCCGCTATCCGTCACGGCACATCCAGAGAAAGAGCAGATAGAAAATAAAAATAATAATAATAATAATCTCTCGTTTCTAAAACTAATATACATATAATTATAAGTGCACATATCTACCTATTAATATATATAGTAAGAGGAATATATTAAAAAAAGTAAATTGACATATTATAACACTACGTGGCAGTAGATGATGGAGAACGATAAACTGGGACGTCACTACCTGGCGGTGCGTCACATCCAGCCCGGCGAGCTGGTACTGCGGGAGGAGGCTCCGCTGCTGCTCGCCCCCCAGCAGGACACCCAGCCGCTCTGTCTGTCCTGCTACGTTCTCCTTAGCCCAGCCACGGCCCGAGCCTGTTCCAAGTGCGGCTGGCCGCTTTGCGAACGCTGCTCCAGCCACGGGTTGGAGTGCGATTTCAGCGCGAGTCGACGCTCTGCCAAGGTCTCATATCCCCAACCCTCTTCCCTCTACTTTTCTATATCTCATTAAATAGCAGCTATATCTGCTGCCTCATCATGCGTATTTTGCTTGTTTTGATTTTTTGTCAGGTCTCGATAAACGAATTCGGCATCGCGCATCCGAAGTACAGGTGCATCGGGGTCCTGAGAGCCCTGGCGCTTCGGGATACCGATCCCAAGGCTTACGCGGCTCTCACGAGCCTGGCCTCGGGCTCGCCGGGTGGTCCGGATTTTTCCGAGCCCCTCGAGATCGCGCGCTTCGTCAAGAGGTTCTTCGACAAGCTCGATGACTTCGACGAGTCGGAGATTGCTCGGCTGGCTGGAATTCTTCAGGTATACGCGCATACCTTACTCGCCCCCCCCCCTCTCTCTCTTTCCCAATAACCTATCCTACCCCTCTTCTTTTCCTAATCTTTACTTTTTTCCCACCGCATTTTTTGTCAGCTTGTTTGCCGGTAGAGCTGAGCTTGGTTTTTTTTTTCTTTGCCCGCAGCGGGAAATCCCATCGATTTACCATGCTCGCAGCTCACCTAAATCCATATAGCACACCTAATGTACATATTTTTAAAAAGTCAAAAATACACGAGATAGGCATTACATGGATACATATACACCTCGTTTAGGTACATACCTCTATACGTTTATAACTTTTGGATTTTAATAAGAGGAAGGAAGGCAGGAGGAAAGAATGTAAAATAAATAAATAAGCATTGAATACATGTCTTAATGAGTAGATTAACGGACACGAGCTTCCTACGTGCGAGCCAGCTTTAATTGCCGTTTACGATCAGTCCTCTTACTTGGAGCACAGTTGCAAGGCGAACTGCTCGAAAAGTTTCACTAGCAGTAACGGTATCGTCATTCGGGCGGTCGAAGCCATTGAGAAAGGTAAAAATATACTCTTTCGAGAGATGTAGGCATGTATTTTTTCTTCTCTCCCCCCCCCCCTCCCCTCCTCCTTCTTCCTCCTTTCCAAAAAAAGAAAAAAAAAAGAAAAAGAAAGACTACTTAAAAGAGAGGGACTAGATTTTTCCAGGCGAGAATGAGGGAGTAGAAAACGTGTTTTTCTGTTTTTTTTTCCACAGGAGATCATATAACGATATGCTACACGGACCCACTTTGGGGTACGACCAACCGGAGACATCACCTCTCACGTACAAAATTTTTCGACTGTACCTGCTCGCGATGCTCCGATCCCACGGAATTTGGTACGATGTTCAACGCCCTCAAATGCACCAGGAGGTACACTAACACACCCATGCGCACACACACACACACACGCACACAATAACTATTAAAATCCTATTTATTACATATATAGGTGTATTTCTTGGTAAGTAAGTACCAGCTCTGATGGTATTTACTTACTTATTTACTTATATATGTTTAACTACACATTTACAGTAGTCAACGAGCAAGCAAGTCAAGTCTACTTTTTTACGTATACTAAAACTACTGCGAGTAGTTTTAATTTACCCAATCCCGGGAAAATCATTTGAATTGCTTGGCACGTTGCTCGAGAGAAACTCCAAGACATCGATGTATATAAAACGCAGGAATGTCGAGATTGATTGCTTCTTTTTCCTCCCCCTCCTCCCTGCTTCCCCTCTTGTGATTTCTAGCAATTGCTCGGGCTGTATGCTGCCGAAGACGTTTCTCAGCCCCCCTGAGGTAGCAGCAGCCGAGGACTACCTCTGCAACAAGTGCAACAACGCGGTCGGCTCGAGCGCGGTTGATGAGCTGCTGGAGAAAATAGGCCGGGAGCTCGCGGGCATGAGAAAAAACGATACCGAGGCTTGCCGGGCCTTCCTCGCCAGGCACCGCGGCGACCTCCACGAGAATCACTTCTACATGAGCGACGTCAAGCTCGCGCTCGCCCAGCTCATCGGCCAGCAGCCCGGCGGCTTGCCTGCCCTCGACTCCGACGTCATTAGCGAGAAAATTCTCCTCTGCAAGAAGCTCGATGATTTGCTCAAGACCATCGTGCCTGGTATTATTATCCTATAGAATACCTATATATCATATACATATAAAATGTATGCGTGATTGATATATTATCCTCGTCGTCATTATATTATGGAACTCCATCATCGTCAATTATTATTATTATAATATTGTATTATGTGCCACTCGTCGCATTTTTATATCAGCGATGTAATTTTTTCTTCTTTTTTTCTTTTGCAAACTTTTACCGTATGTGTGCGGTCAGCTTTACACAGCACATTTGATTAGTATGAAAATTGTTTAATTAATATACCAACATGCACATTTAAATAACTCATTAGAATTAATAAAATTTATTCATCGACATATCCGAAGAAACTAATGAACGTTTGAGATTTAACAGATGTATGTGTGTGTGTGTGTGTATATGAGGGTATGAGTGTATATTTGAAGATTTCTTTTTAAAATTCAAACGCGTATCTATGCATATGTATATATATATATATATTATAAGAGTATAAGCGGTAGGTAGGTAGGTATAGGTGGTAGCTGTCTTAAAAACACGGAGACCGGTTTTTCGGGCTAAAAGAAGAAGAAGGAAAGAAAAGTGAGCGGATGATATCTTGTGTGCTTCTTTTTTATCATATATTCTCCTTTTTCTTTTCCTTCAAATCCAGTTGAAAACATCTTCTTTGCCCCATCGGCTTCGACTCGACTGTCGAGTCGACAAGAATCACGTTCGCGCATATATGAAAATTCAATGTAGACCATAATTCTATCTCTATCATATGACGTGATATATAGCATGTAGCATATTGCAATATACTTACAGACAAAGATTTGCTTGAAAAATATAAAATGTAACTCGTTGAGATTAAGCAAAGGTTCGTTAGAAAGTAATAAATCCACGCAATACATATAATATTACCGAGTTTAATGGGCTTACATATACAGAGAGTGAGCGAGCGCGCGCACACATACAAACACGCACACACATAAATGTAGCTGTCTCGTGGAGTTTGATATATAATTGACGAGCAATTTCAATGCGTGGCAGTCAACGTGGCAATGTACTTTATACACTCCCCATTATTGATTCCAGCTGAGAACAGAGTAAGAGGCTTGATACTCTTTGAAATGCACGCCGCCGTCGCGGAATTTGGCCGCAGGCAAGACAAGGATCAATTGTACAATATCTTACAGGTAAAAAAACAAAAAAAATAAAAACAAAGTTAAAAGGGACAAGTGTGGGGGGGGGGGGGGGGGAGGGGGGAAAAAAAAAAAGGGGTGAGGGTAAAGGGTTGGGGAAAAGAAGAAGGAAGGTGTAGAAAAAAGGATTAGAGAGGAGCAATCGCAGTCTCGCATAGCTTCTTGATTATGAGTTCGAGCTCCTGGAGATTTTTTCT
>JAPYZE010000208.1:0-53799 GCA_030522805.1 Leptomastidea abnormis | reverse complement strand
TATATCTATGAAAAACAATATATAGATATACAAAACCATGCTAAATTCTAAACTTTGATGATAGATATCTCAAAAACAAAAAGGCGTTAGACCTTAGGAGTTGGGATTCTTTCTTTATATGTCAAAAGGACCCAGTATACCAAGTTTCATCAAAATCCGTGACCCGCATACTGTGCACTCTCCTTGTTAGAGCTGTGACTGGTGTATGTTTAATTTTTCTGAGAATTAAAATTAAGTAAGGTATTGTTAAGAGAAAATTTTAAATTGAGATATTTTTGTTGAAATTTACTGGAGGAAAAGAAAAAAAATTTTTTTTAAATTTAAGAAAGAAGTGCATTTGTTTGCTGTGACAGAAAATTCTAGGTCTCTTTTGCCTAAGGATGTTTTAAAGTAAAATTTAAATTCAAAGAAAAAAAAGATTCTTCAATTACCTGTAATGTTTCTCTTAGTAAGAGTAAGGAAAAATAAACGATAAAAGAGAAGAAAGATATTTTGATGTCTTTATATTTGTCGACCCATATACCAAATTTTTATGCATATATACACATGACGTAGTTTTTCTTTCTTTTTCAGAAAAATATGCATGTTTGTTTGTTTGTTTTCTCTCACATAAAATATGCCTTATTACACGACTTAAGCTTTTTCTCAGTGTCACATGTTTTTTCAGTACTTGTTTGCTGCTATTTATGCTATTTGTCGAGACCTAATGTCGTCTGTGTTGACGTAAAAGAAAATCTGACTTTAAGGTATACCAGTGGAGTTAAGTAAAAATTCACGGAAATGTTTGTAAAGAGAAAAATTTATAAATAATAGATTAAGGACGAGTGGGTATTTAGTTTGTTGAATGTTTTAACACGCGAAGATTTTTAATTAGAGATAAGTTAATGTTGTACTAAAACTGAATGTTTGTTTTATTTAATTTTTTTAGTAATTATAATGAGATTAAGATTTTAGAGAAGCTAAATATTATTCAACATTTGAAAAATGAAATAAAAGTTTAACAACAATTTTTCATTAAAAGCAACGATTATTAAAGTTTGTGGTACTGTTAAACTTAAATAAGCCGTTTAAATTAACTTACCGCTCACTCGAAATGAAAATGAAAAAATATAATACTCTTGTATTTAAATTCATGAGCAATTCCAAAAATCACATTAGTAAACTTTTATAAAAAAAAAAAGAAAAAAATAAAGGAAAATCGAAAACTTTTTTTAATTCCAACTCTACAAAAACTCTACTGTTACTAAACTTTATCGTATAACTTTTTCTTTTTTTTTTTTAACATTTTTAGTCAAACGATTATTCAAGATAAAAAAAAGTCCACCTCTTTTTTTACAAATTTCCATCCACCAATTTACCCTTCCCCCCCAAAAAAAAGAAGAAAAAAAAAACTCAAATCGTTAAAATTAATATTAATTCATCCAAACCATTAAGCCCTTTCCATCCGTTTTTTTTTTATTTCTCCATCTCTCCAATCTTTTTTACTTTTCCACCGCAATAACCAATTCAGCCAGGCTTAAGTCCATGCCAGTTTTGCATTAGTAATCATCACCTCTAAGAAGCTTCGAATGTACTGACTCACAAAAGAGCACACACACACACACAATCTCCCTATGGGTTTATTCACTTTCTTTCTCTCTCACTATATAAAACCCCATTTTCTAGCATACAGTATTCGCAAGACAGAGAAATCAAATGGAAAAGTTCGCGTGCAAGTAAGATATTTCGCGAAGAGCAATAGAACGTCTTAAGATCATTCAAATGTTTTTTCCGAGAGTGCCTAAGCAACACATTAGCTTACCTCAGTTACCGAACTCGAACACTCGTCTTACTGGTGTATTTATACTTAATAGAGATGCTATCGGATCGCGTATAGCAGAGAAGTATGGAGGGTATGGGGTACCTTAGTAAGACAAGATCTCGATTATTTTTATAGCTCCTCGCGGCTCTCTCTCTCTCTTTCTCTCTTGAAAACACTACGAACAGACTCGTAAAGATAAGCGAAGGAAAGAGAAAGAAAGAGAGTAATAGTAGTAGTAGTAGGAGCAAACTCGCTTGGTTTGCCCGGCATTTAAAAGTCTATTACGAGTAGTTAAGGCCTCTCTCTCTCTTTCTCTTTCTCGCGCGAGAGATCCTACGGATAAAAATGATCAATGTTGCTTCTCTCTAAAGTGGGGAGAAGGAGAAGAAAAGCTCCTTTTTTCCTAGGCAATATGTAAGGCGTTAAGGGAGAAAGAGAACGTTACAATATATTGTGTTACCTCTTTCTTTCTCTCTTTCTCTGTGCATCTGGGGAGGTTTTATCTGATCTGCCCCCCCCCCCCCTGTTCTTGTTGTGCACTTCTGGCTGGCCACATTTGTATATTTACATATGGACTGGAGAAATATAAGACAAAGTTGACCTCACAAACGATTGCAACTTGAGCTGTAGTTGTTGTAAATGTTGTTGTTCTTGTAGTTGTTACTGCGCTACTGCTGTTTTGAATTTTAAAATGATACACGTTACCTACTTCTCTTCTCTTGGCTCGTTTCCGTATTCAAAGGTGGAAAATTTAAAGTTACCTGATGGTACGACTGAATTGCTCCCAAGGCTCTATGGTGATTTGTTGCTGCTTGGATAGTAGTATACTTTCTGATCGATCGGCTTTTCGGCTATTTTCTTTTTTTTTTTTTTTGGAGGGTGTTAGAACTTTCTGTTATACAAATTGTTATTGGTAAGTTTTACTAGGTTGTAAAACGTGTTTTTGAATAATGTGAATACTAGAACGTATGTCTTTTAAAAATATCTTGTTTTTTTATGTTTGTTAGTGAAAAGAGAAATATTAGGTTTATGATAATTAGGATCTTATCTTTAAAGGACGATAAAAAAAGCTGTGGAAAATTATGTAGCATTACAAGCATCTCTTTTTCGATAATTTCAGGTACAATTTGTTTTTTCTTTAAATAGACCAAAGTTCACTCGTAAAATCATAGCCAATCCTACAATTCTACAGAAGTAAAAAAAAGCTCCATCAGGAAAGTGAGTAAAAGCTCACGTTCAATTCGCTCGTATTTCCATCGCTACCAGGGTTACCGATAATCTTCGTTCGCGCAAGCCTCCACACGCGCAATGGTTATACTACCGAGCTTTTTTTTTATCTTTACGTGGTGTGATTAAATTTCGAACTGAACGTGCAAGAGTAGAAAGACTCTGGCTTATTTCGTTGACTGTGATAGTTTTTATATGTTAGTAAAATTACTAAATTTCTTTTTTTTCGTTTATTTTTATATTTGTAAACTTTAAAATTGCTTTAAATTTTCTACTTTCATAATATAACTCTTCCTCATCAAAAGCTCTTGCAACGTCACATCAAAAATAATACACAAATGAAAAACACACTGACTTAAAGGTAAACGCTCTTACCCACTCTTTCTCTCTTCTTTTCTATCACACGCACTCCAAACTTTAAATATTCACACACTCGCACGTAAAACGAACTACGTGATTGGAATACACGTAGAAATTAAATCGGTAAAGTCATAGTGTGCACGTGCACGTAAGAGATGTGTAACCTCTTTCCTACGTACGATACTTTTTCTTTCTTGGACTATGCGTGTACGCGAGTATCTCGGTACGATTAGATGCTTTTTTTTTTTAGGGTGCAAGAAACGTGTGTAGTGGAGTTCGTCTGATAAGGTATATATACTGTTGGAAGTGGGTTAATAAATGACACTGAGACAAAAGGGTATATTAAACTTTTTAGAGTTTTGTTCATTTGTAGTTTTAGATTGTTCGTAAATTTGAGTTTATCAACGTACACGTAGTAGGATTAGATGGTTGTATATATCTGTCTCGTAAATATGTTCTGATAATTTTGAATCCTTTTTTTTTTCTTTTCATTTGCAATTAATAATGGTTTTATCCTGAGAGCGTTAATGAATTGTCACAAAATTGCTTGAATTGTAATTTGAAACGACAAATAATGTATTATATCGTAATCAATAAAATTCATTAATTTTAAAGACTCTTTTATAAAATTAATAACCAATTTATCGTAAAACAAAAATGAAAAAAAAACCGACAACAATCATTAAATTTCTCATTTACATATAAATTAATCGTCGTTATATTTCGAAACTTCATCATCAAAAATTGAAGATTTCAATTAATAATCACATATGTCATTACAAAATTTTGTCAATTAATTTTCACGATTTCCAATTAGTCAAACTACAACATCACTTTATCCCCCTAAAAAAAAAATAAAAACTTTTAGGTCAAACAAGAGAAGACTTCTCTCATCGAAATTTCATCCAGCATTTATTTAGCGATCAATTTACCGTGTTTTATCACACTAGAAAAAAAAGCTATGCTCACCCTGAGGTCACACACACTACGAGAAGGATCTCCTTTTTTCATGTCCTCGAAACTTTCTCCAAGCTCTCTCTCTCTCTTCTTTTTTTACAACCACCCCTTGTGACGTTTTTTTTTCTCTTACCCAGAGGCAATTTATTCCTCGCTCCAGAGAAGTAGTAGTAGTAGTAGTCTCCGTGAAAGCGCGTACTTTCTCCAGTATGTCGTGCGTGTCCGCTTTCATCTCTCTTTCTCTCTCCCTCCCTATCTCTCTCCACCACCCACTTTACTTTTCTCGAATGGCCAGCGAACTTTGTTCCATTTTATGCATGCGATCCTCCATAGTTTGTGCTCGCTATTCGTGCGTATATATATATATCCTTTACCTCCTTGCATGCCTAATGACTCGCGTGTACTCTATGTTTTTTCTTCTCTCCCAAAGAGCATCCTCTTTTACTTTTTTTTTGTTTTTACTTCCATAATACCCTAGAGAAGCCTTGAGAATGTTTTTCTAACAGTGAAAAAAAAATAAAAAAAAAAACAGCTAACGTAATTGGATTGCACTTTGAAAATTCAGTGTGTCTAAAGTTTTCAGTAGTTACGGTGCGTGTTTGGTCAGACACGCGTGAAAAATATAAAAAGGGGGGGGGATGAGAGATGGATCGAGTCCTCGAGTAACCGCGAAATGTTTGCACATACACGTGAAAGGATAAATGATGATAGGATAGCTAGGATCCGATATGATGAAGTGGCGTCGATAGTGATGGATCGTTGCTGCTGCTACTACTACTACCACTACGAGGAAAATCAACTCGTGAAAAGAGCCGATGTTGCTATTTCTGGTGGTAGGCTATATGGTTGCGGCTATTATTGACGTGCGTGGTGCTTCGATCAAACGATCTATGTGTGTGTGTGTGGTATCGTTAATAGCCCGCGAATGCAGCTATCTCGAGCCATTAGTTCGTCCATATTCTTGAGATTGAATTTCGGTACGTTGTAATTTAATCGGCTTGATCGATGCTATAAAATGAAAGGAGGAGGAGGAGGAGGAGGAGGAGGAGAAAGCTGCGTATAGCGTGCATTCAATGTACGAGATTATAATGAATAAATGATCTGTTAACGAATGTTCGTAACTATATCTATGTGAGTATTTTTATTCTTTGATTGATCGATATAATGTCGATTAAATTTTATAAATTTGACTTTTTAAAAGGTTTGAATTTTCCATTTTGTTGGGTTAATGGAAAATTTAAGCAGATACGTAATTTCGTTATATATTTCAGTTTTAACGATTATTTTGTTGAATAATATGACGAATGGATTTTTAATAAATGAATAATAGCATGTCGAATTGAATTATTGCAGTGAAAATTTTATAATATAACTTTGGTTCAATAAAAATTTTAACTTAAAACTTCATATTATATAAAAATTATAACATTTATATAAAAAAAATGAAAAATTTTTTTAATAAAATTTGATAATAACTCAAAATCACACATAAATCACATATAATGTTACAAAGCATCATAACTCACTAGCTACTACATAATACAGCAACATCCGTCCGAAAGCTCATCATTCTAGGTAACAAACAGCCCTTGACTTTTAACGTCAACAAAACCGCAAGTTTAGTAACACACAGAGGCGAAGCCTTGCATCAAGCTTGGTCTGCTGCCACTCATGGAGCACACATAGCGCAAGTCTTCTCAAGCCCTTTACGCGATCGTCCAACCGCAACAGGACGTGACGTTGAGAAAAGCGTTGGCCAGATATAGGCATGTTGCTGTATACTATAACCCTCCCCCCAGAAGCACCAGCAGCACGTAGTCTATACACGTCAATAGTCCAGGTGCTTTCTCCCTCTCACTCTCCTGAGCTGAAGCGTATAGAGCGTTTGGATCCCGATCCAATTATAAGCGATCGTAGAGATACGTGAAGGGAGTTGTGTACGTATGTGTATAGAGTATGCGATCTAGTTACTGTGCGCTCATTCCCTGGATGATTTAACGAAGGGAGACGAACTGGATGCTTATGTAAATTTAAGGTTTACAGCTGGTGTACGTATGTTTTCGGGGGAAAGGGCTGATCTTTTACTGGATTGTGTAGACTATTTTGTATTCCTGGATTGCTGTATGTGTAACTCGATTTTGAAGACTTTTTTTTATTTTGTTTCTATTTTATTGTAATGTCGTTGGATTGGAAAATGGAATTTTCTTTAGTTTTTTCTTTTACGTATTTTCGAATAACAGTTTTTTTTTGGAGAGAAATTTAATTACTGGTGGAATGTAGAAAATCGAAAAGAATTCAAATTGGTTTTTGGTGGTTAAAATAAAAAAAATGTATATAACGTGCTGGACGTTAAGCTTAAGGAAAATTGAAAATAAATATTGATCACGGTTGAAATGATACCAGTCTTATTTTTACTATTTTAGTCAAAATATACGGGATTTTTTAATGTCATAAATAATTAAAATTTTAATTATTTATAAATACATTTTTTTTACAAATGATATTTCACTAAAATTTTAATAATAAAATTTTGCTTGACATCCCTAAAAGCATTTTTATTCAACATACCACTTTATTAGCATACCAGTACTTTAAAAAAAAAAAAATTCTTAAAATAACTTTCTATTTTTCAAATGTCACTTGTAAATTCAAAAGAAAAAAAAAAAGAAGAGAAAAGCAACACCTTGAGCTTTAAGTCGTGAGACATCGCAATTTTTCCAGACTTATGTCCGACAAATCCCTACTATTAAAAAGTACAGCACTCGGCGCACAGTAAGCCTCTGTAATAATCTCAAGCCCGCTGTAAAATCTCCAGCGTAGTCTCTCTTTTTTTTTACTACAGCACCAAGCGCTAGAATTAATTGCTCGGTTCTCGATTAACGTCAGCTGCAGATTAACCTTACACGACTCTTTCGCGGATTCTCTCAACGCAAATTTATCATACTCAACATTTTTTCGTTTTTTTTTTTTTTATCTGAATGTAAGCTCAACTTTCACATGAAGCTTTAAAGTTACACGTTGTTTCGGCATATGCTTCTCTCTTGAAGCTTTTTGCAAAACGATGTTGTTCTTGACGTGAGTAGAGTATAGGTTTATGCTTTGAGCTTGTGTGCGATCGATGTTTGGGTGTGCTTAATTTTAATAATGTTTTCGAAGATCAAAGAGACCACGAGAGAGAAAGAGAAAATCTGGGACGGATTTTGAGGGTCGATAGAGCTTTGATTTTGAATGCCACACGACTGGGTGCAAGATATATCTTCAAATTTATAAATAGGATTATCGCGCTATTCATGTTGCTATTCAATATTGCTACTTTTTGATGTACATATTTTATAGACAAAATTTTTATGCTGTTTTTGAGTGTTGAATTTATATGATTATTTAGTAATAAAGACAGTTGTATAAATATTTATTTAATATTTAATAAATTAAGTTTAACATTATTTTAATACATAAATTCATGACTTTTAAATTAATATAAATAAATTTTTCTTTTCTTTTTTAAAACAATTTTATCAATATTATTCAAAATAAATCATTTTCACCATAAAACATCCGAACCAGCAAATGCAAAACAACCAAACATTATACAATGTCGCATATATTTACATAAATAATATAAACACATTATTTCCTTTTTTTTTCTTTCTTTAAAATAACACGGAAGAGCATTAAAACACAGTCGCTTATACGGCCAATATTTTATTAAGAAGCAATTTGGATAAGAGCTGAGGTAGAAAAGCAGAGACGACCCAAAAGATAAAACGTATACTCGCTTGAGCTATATGCTTGTTTGACGGGCACCAGCCTGAGGGAATACCGACAAAGAAAAATAAAAAAAAAAATAACACCCTCGATTATACAGAGATTCATACGCACGAGCGATAGTATATATACATACCTTTAAAAAGCGTGATGCCGAAAGACTCGGGCATATTTATTCCGCAACAAACCATCCATCCTTTTTTCTTCTTCCACAATAATTTTTCTTTGTATATATCGTACATAATTTTCTCTTTATGTGTGTTTAAGGTTTGACACAATATTTTAACTCAAGTAAAAACTAATTATCAAACTAAAATCGTACATCTTATCTTCAAGGTGCCAAAAATAGTCAGTAATACTAACGAGAAAATAAAAAACCAGAACACCGTTGCTATCAAGACTGTGTAGAACTGACCAGTAGTATCCCTGTGGATTTTATACGGATCCACGGATTGGATTAAAGTCCAGAATCGAGTTCGTAGAAAAGAAAGTAGTAGTAGTCCAACGTAAGTAGTAGAGTCGCCCGTACCACGTCGCAAAATTTACTTTGCTAAAACTTTCCATATATCCCACCGAATGTGACGTGCGAACTTTTCTCTTCTTCTACTTCCGTTTTCTTTTCTCACCAATGACGACGAGAAGGAAGAGAAGGAGCGGATAGTGTGAATGGAGCATTGGTGCGTATTCTAAAAGTTGGTGGAAAATGGAGAGAAATAGAGAGAGAGAGAGAGAGAGAGAGAGAGAGAACCACTGTCCGTTTTCTCGCGGAATATACACACATATAGGTACACCTCATTCAATTTTATCTATACGCTATGGCTAGTCTCTGACTTGACTTTCTTTCCGACTGACTCTCTTTTCTTTACGTTTCTATATCCTTGTGCTTTTCACTTTCTTACTGGCTTCTTAGTTTTCTTGATTCTTATTTTTTTTTTCTTTTCTTTTTAAAGAAAACTTGTAGGTTTCTATTATTTTTTTCTTCTTTTTTTTTAGTGTGTACTAGTTTGTCGAGTATTATAAAAAAACAAGAAAAATAAAAACTACAGTTTTGTTTACAAGTTTTTTTGTTGGTAAGTAATTTTTTTTAAATTTTTTCAATTAATTACTATACATCTTTAATATTAAAAATTTCATTAAAATTTCACAGTTCAAAATCATTTACTTCCCATAAGATAAAAACATTCAAATTGACCATGTCACATAATATTATACATCCTCTTCCATCAACCACAACTTATCGGTAATTCACTCTTTTTACAATCCTCTTTTTTTTTTTATCACCACAGAAACACACAAGCACCTGCTACCTACGTGATTCTGACGATTGTACAAATGTCGACGACACGGCAATTTGATCCTCGTACCCATCTCCTTTTTTTTTCATAGTGACTCATCTTATTCCTCAAAGTACCGCCGCGGGATACGTAAGATACTTACGTACAACTGTCCATGTTCTATACATAGCTTTTGCGCACGTATATATATATACGACATACTCTTATCTTATACACCCACTACTATATGTTATATTCCGGACTTATTTTTCTTGATATTGAACCCAATTTTCAATTTTTCTTACTTTTTTTCCTTTCCATTTTTACGACCGAAATGAAATTTTGCTCTCGACTTTCTAATAAAAGATATAAAATCAAAAAAGTTTTATTTTCAAAAAATTTTTCAAAAAATCTATATCGTAATATCCATTTACTATCTTAAAAAATAGATCAATTTCTTTTCTTAAAATAAAATAAAATTAATTACAACAATATTTCTCGCTACGATAATGAGATTCCTAAATTCTCTCAAATTATCAAAGCTAACTTAGGTGCCAACCATCCACCCATTAATCAACTTCATCCACAGCATGTGCATTTCATCTATAGTTTCCAAAACACTCGACAACATTTTTGCAACATTAAGCTTACATCCAAAGCACACTGATATTGCATGATAAATAGTTGGATGAAAATCAGTTATATGAAGAATATATGTTGCATCATTTAGAGGAAGGCAAGAAGAAGCTTTGACATGAGGTGGTACCACAGCGGTTACCTGCCAAGTTTACCTCCTCGTCACTGTAACTATCGGTTAACCACCAATTAAGGAAGAAAGATTTTGGTCTTTCTCAAACACGCACACATAAAGGTAAAAGGAAATTTTGTATTTGCAAGAAACATATATATATATTATAGAGAGAAACTTAGATTGTTTTGATGTGTTGCTACTGGAAATACTTACGCATCACTGATTTTGATGAGACGAATCAAGAATCGACGTAGCATTTCAAGTTTCCTAAAGCAAATTTATCTAGCCATACGGTGTACTGACTAAACCGTTTATCTCTGCTTCAAAACACCAAAGTTTCAGATTATACGTCTACGTCAGTTGCATTCCTCTAAGACTAAAATCGAAGATTTGAATTTAAATCGCATGTATACGTGAAAGCTATTGATTTTCAAATTTGATTATTAAATTTTTTTATTTTAAAATTGACTAAAAAAGAAAAAAAAACACGAAATTTCTAACTAAATCTCACAAAAATACATAAACTTCAAAAACTCAAAAGTCAACGCAAAGCTTGCACTTGCAAACTCAACTTCGACAACACAACAAAACACATATACATAGACACAAACAAACACTCATAGTTATCTAACAGTATACACAGATGTAACTTTCCTTACTCAGTCTTCTCTATACTGTCGCAGCTGGTAACGTAGGATTAGAAGCTCGCAGGTTGCAAGGATTCGTAGTACGCTATATAGCTCACATCCTCCTCATCCCCCTTCCATACACTTCCAGCGTAAATCTCAGAGGGAAGGATATCTCAACTGGCGTCTAATCCTCCCATTAAGAGAGAACCTGCCGTGTGGCATCGAGAGCTAGCTTGGAAATAGAAAGAGAAAGAGAGAGATAGGTTGGAAAAAGAAGAAGAAGCTTTGCTTCACCAGTACAGAGAAATCGATCTTTCTTACTAATCCATTCATTTCGCTTCTAAGCTATTCCATCACAGACTCGCGTAACTCCCGTAAACACGAACGACAAAAGCATAGTAGTAGTAGTAGTAGTAGTAGTAGTAGTAGTGGGTACTAGTCTCGTTGTTAGATCGAAACTATAAGATGGGAAATCCTGGATTTGAACTTTTTATTTTTACCTTTGAATGTGGGTCAAGGTGAAGGATGAGATTTATTTTGCTTTTATAGATTTTATAATGGTTATATTGATAAGATAATTAATATTGTAGGTGTATGGTGATAAAATGTTGTATGTTTCATTGACACCTTATAGTGTGAGAATTTAATATCGATTTAGCAGTAAATGGACATACATAACATCAGGTATTAGCAGTTGAAAGCGAAATACTTTGAAACTTGACTCCTAAGTTCACACACGCACACTAAGTACGTATGTACGTTTAGTTTCGCTGCTCATCGAAGTGGCATAATCGACAAGTTTTCATTTGATAGCTTCGAGTTTGTCTTACAGTGGGTGTAGGTAGTATCTCTCTCTCTCTCTCTTTCTTGCAAAACTTGTGGGTCTTATTCTCGTCATTCGTGAGATTCGATAGTATACTAGTTGTTAAACATAACGGAAGAATGAATAGATGGTTTCTAAGCTCATTGGTTTGGAATTTAGAAGTTAACGAGAGACAAGTTACGCGTGGTATGAATGGCGATGTTAGAATTATAAGTTATTGAATTTGATAAGCTGGATTGTAAAAAAGAAAAATTGAATTTATATGAATAAATGTTGGCTACTATCATTTTTATTAGATTTGTAATATATCTTGAAATTTTATATTTTTTATATGTTTTGTACTAATTTTAAATTTAAAAAAAAATAACATGGGATTTCAATATTTCTTTTTTTAAAAATAAAGGTACAAACGGGTATTAAACTTCAATGATTATATTGAAATAGTATAAGACACGTATAGCGTATTTTACGAGTTGAATCAAATGCAAAATTTTTATTAGCCATAAAAGTAAAATATTTTTCTACTTCGTTGTAAAACCAACGAAATTCAAGATAAGAAAAATGTAATATAAAAGAAAAAGACAAGAATAACATATAAAAAAAGTCTTATATATTCTTCGTAAGATATATTTTAAATTTAATTTTCACTTTATAACTTTGTCAAGGATAGTGTGACTTTAAAAATAATGAAATAACTTCAAGACCCTAAAAGCTTTATTATTTTGTCTAGTTTTGAATACTTAAATTTCAGAAAATAAAAAGGGAAATAATATTTTAATTAGCCAAAAAAAAGCCAACATTGCATTACGTTGCATATGTTTCACAACTACAATATTAGCTAACTCACACCACCATTCCTTTGAAAATTCATTAAACACTATACTGTACGTATAACCATTGTTAAAAGAACATTTTTCTTTAAGTCTTTTATGCTCGCTCATCCAAGTTACATCAGCTATTACAAAAACGTTTTTTTAAGTTACGTTGAAACACAAGAAATGAGCTTTCTTCGTTTACGCCCTTTTGGTATTGCTTTCATTTCAAGTCATGTACTTTCGTTGAAACGAGCCGACTACTGGCAAGCTTTATTACCACTGAACAACGAGGCTAGCAGTAGAATTAGCAATTACCTGCTCGTGTGTGTGTATCTGTTGCTTGCTATTGTTGGTGACGATATAAACGTACGTTTATGGCTACTGGGTTACTGGACATTGAAGAAATTAAAGTCTGTGTAAAGTTTGTAGCGAGCTTTTTATTTATTTATTTTTTGTTTAACTTTTTTAATACTTAAATTTAAAAATAAAGTAACGAAAGATAACACAATTAAAAATTGTATAATTACAGTATAAAAAATAATTGGACCCAAAAGCACCAAATCACCTTTGTATAGCTTACATCATTTAAACAACCTGTAAACTTGATCGACTTTTAAAAACTTTGTGGATCCAAACCTGTGCATTATATCCGTGGTCTCGTTAAATTCTCGCCAGATTTTCGCTTGAAGAAGTTCAAGGCAAACGAGCTCAAACTTCGCTATCCCATTACAAGCTTGCACCAGTTTGGCTATACATACACAATGAGAATCATCACAAACCTCAATTCTCTCTCTCTTTCTCTTTCTCTCTTTTGTTTTAACGCGTGTCGCTTAGCCGCAATTAAAGGAAGTGCTGCAAGCTCAGTAATTGGCTCGACGTGCCTTCCCTTGAACTAAAGTATATACTTGGATGCTGTATAATCACGCAAGTTTCAAACCGCGAGAATATTGTTTGTATATCTACATTGGCATTGATTCCACTTTCATCCGAGGCTTTATCGTTCTAAAATGCTAAAAGCTTTTCTTTTGATTTAGATTTGAGTTAAATTTTCTGATTTGTATATATGAAGTCCGCTGTTGGATAATCATATACTTCCACTTTCAAATGTACGTATTACATATTTCAAAGCTCAAAAAGCCACACAAATCATTTTCACCCCTGCATCTATTCTAACTGGCACAACAACAACAACAGCATCACTCTACAATATATTCAAAATCCAAGCACAAGTCTGTAAATTGAGAGAGTGAAAAACACACATAAGCGCCATGCGCACATGAATACTCGGTCAGTAAAGCACACCTTCTGCTAACCTATGTACGCAATTCAAGTAGATTTACGTTTGCCGTAAAATGCGAGAGATATCGGGGTCTGTGTCGCAACCAGTGTGAATGAAGGGAATTACGTGATTGTAGTATGGCTCGTTTAAAAATGATAAACAACGAGCTTTACACTTGAATGTATGTGAATGTAAATTGTTCAGATTGTGAGTAAGAGGAGAGAGCTTGCGAGAGCTTGCAGGAACACGTCGCTGACAATAATTAGCTGTGGAGAGATGAAGAGACGGTGACAATGTCGTTGCAAGCTGGATATGATTAGCATAAATGCCTATTGGACGTGTGTGAGTGAGCTTAGAGCTTTACTTGATATTAATAATTCGACGTTGAAATGAGCTTGAAGTGGGACTTTCAAAGTGCAGAAAATGGGATGTAAAAATTGGAGGGTGATGTAGAAGCAGCTGTAAGAGAATAGAAAAATTGTCGTAAATAGAATAGAACAGAGTTGGATAGTAATAGAGAAAAATAGATAAATAAAGGCGTAAATTTTACAATCGGATTAAAGTATGTTTTTTATTTTATTTTTTTTTTTATTTTTTTGATGTATGAAAAAATGTTTGTTTTTCGTAAAATATCGTGAAAGTGTTTATTAAAAATCGTAAAAAAAACAAGTGTAAAATTGAATAGAGTTTCAATATTTTAAAATGAATAATTTGAAATAAAAAAAAAATTTACTTTTGACCGACATGAGCTTCTAACATTTTGATGCATCTCGTGTGCCATTTCAAGTTTCCGGAATAAAACCCGATTTTTCCATAAACACGAACATATTCTGTCGAGTTTTTTTCTCTCTTTTTGTTACTCTGGGAATTCAAAAAATAAAGCAAGGCCACTCGGGCGCAAATAGAAATACGCAGTGACCGTGATAACGGCGTGACTTTTCAAAAAATAGCCACGGTCCGAGTTTACGATGTGGGAGGAGGATTCTCTGAAATGTAGCGAGTGCGTTTATATACGAAGGAGGTCAGTTTAAATTTTACACCAGCTGCTCTTGGCGATTGACAATAACAAAGGATGGGTTTATTGGAATATAGTGGAGAGAGAGAGAGAGAGAGAGAGAGAGAGAGAGAGAGAGAGAGAGAGAGAAGCGGTGAAACTGACGTTACGGGTGGAGATTCCTGCCGTCGAGGCGCCAGCCCTTGTCTACGACGTTGACGATGCAATATATAGCTTAGGCTTCATGCGAATATCTTCTTTCTTCTTTGTGTAAAAGGGGTATTTTCGCTTACGATGAAAATTTTGCTTGACGGCTGTCTATCTTTGTTTTGAAAGAATTTTCTTTATGTTAAGATCTGGGAGAGTGAATTTTTTCAAATTTTGATAAAGTTTTGGAAAAAAAGTTTTGAAAAATTTATAGGATAGTAAATTGTAAATTTTATTATTTTCAATTTTTTCGAAACTTATTTTATTTGAGTCTTAAAGTTGCTACTATACGAGTGAGCTTATAGAAAAATTTTTATTCATTATCGATTTAATAGTTTTTGAAGGTATTTTCGATACTATGTATCATTGAATTCCATAGTACGCTGAAATAAATAATAAAAATAAAGAATTTTATACGTATTCGTAAAAAGTAATAAAGGTCAACATTTAGTCAGCCAAATATCATATTAAAAAATAAATTGACATCATAGGTACTTAAAAAAATAATAAATTTTTTGTTAAAATTTATAAAAAATTCAGGTTTTTAAAAAAGAAAATTATTTGTCTTAAAAAAAAATAAAAATTTTGTACAAAGTAATAAAAAGATATGATCAAGTTAAACTACGTATAATTAAAAATAATTTTCATGCATTAAAAGGATAACAAAAGAAGGAAAATAAAAATTATTATTATTATTATTATTATTTGTTTTTAAATATGTATATTTTGTTCAACGTTACATTTTTTAGTTTTCACATTTAATCATTATTACGAACTATATTTATTCTCTTAGTGAAGTCTGCACTGCAAACTACAAATAATCAAAAAAATGCTATTTACAAATTTTTCATCGCACACCATCAATCGTATCGTGTATCATATTTATATTATGTATATGTATTTATATATCAATTCGTCCAAGTCGAAAATACATAAATATAACGTGTAATTCGTCGCTCAAAATTACGCTTATCAATTCAAACACATTTAATGATAACTACTTCTGTTCTGCCAGTATTAAACTATTGATTTGCTTGTTTTGCTTTTGGTAAAAACTGTACAATTTACAATTCATAATTCAATAAATAAACAATTATTATAACAAAGCCTACATAAATTTTTTTTGTGATGAAATTATATTAAAGCTCTTTAAAGTGATGTATCATGTATCTATTTCATTTATCATAATTAATTTTTATAACATAAGCTTTTCATTCATTGGTTACCATCGCTTCGTCACTTTTTTTTTCATTTCGTACAATGTAACTCTTAATAATGTTCATAAAATTTAACTACTTACAGTGCATTGCTTACGTCAAGAGTACATGTTTATTTTTTTTTTTTTTTGTCTTAAAATACACACAGAGATTTTTGTCTTTAAAATGTGTATTCGTGTTTTTCTTTGTCTTGTTTGTCAATAAAAAATTACGATAGTGCCCATATTCCCCAGATTATCTGCGGCCACGTGATGTGCATAGGATTTTATGGATCCAATTTTTTTTCTCTTACGTTAGCGCGAGTAGTCTATTTGTTAATATTATACGTTTCTTCGTATTTTTTCATTATCGCAAAATTTTTTGTTTTCTTTTGTTTTATGTTTAAATTTCTATAACTTTGTTATATGCTTACCAGATATTTTACAAACATATAGATCCAAAATATCGAACGAAAGAGAAAAGAAAAAATCTTGATTGCTCGTTTGTGTGTTTATATGATTGAGAACCTTACTAATAGGTGTTGCTACTATTTTTTTATTTTCAAATAACTATTCGCACTTATCAAAGATTTTACAGATTTATGTAATGTAGTATATACAGATTTAAATAATTTGTTTAAATATTCTTTAGAGTAGACGCAAAATCTTATGTTTTTAGTACATTTTTTACAGTATATATACAATACGTAAGATATACACTTAAGAAATCACGCTTTATTAATTTTTTTTATAGTACAATTATACATTAAATAGTTTTTTAATTATTGATTTTGTCTGTATAAAAAAATTGTCTTAATTGCCATTCAGTTTCAGTTATGAGAAAATGACACCGCCATTCGTAAATTGTATTATTCATTATTTAAAAACGTGAAAAAAATGAATGCACATTTTTGTTTTGTACATATTAATCTCGTATAGGGGAAAAATTTAAATTGCCAAAATGGTTATTTTTACATAGGAATTATTAACTAAGTTATCTTCTTTTATATTTTAATAGATATTTTGTATATTTTATCGATTTCTCTTCGGAGAATAGCTGGTCTACTATTGTGCAGTTTACCGAAAAACAATGTATGCTATAGATATATATTATGTACAGTAAAATGCATTATCATTGTGCATCATCATCATCATCGTATTATTGATTTTCAGCTAAAATCGAGTTATTGTTTTGGTTATATACAATGCATTAATTATAAAGGATATATATATATATATATATATATATATATATTCAAAAGTAATATGACTATACAGTATTATTATGCGTAATCGTATCACTAACGAAATTCTGCATTAGTAGTGTTGTATTAATTCAAATCGTATCTAGGTATATATAAATACGTTGTTATATGGAAAGCTTTGTCAAGCTATTTGTTTCCGTACACCGAAATTTCTGTAACGCAAATTAATCATGTACATATTACAATGTTTTAATATTTGTAATAGCACATTTTTTTGATTTTTTTAGTCAACATTTTCGATAAAATTTTAATTTGAACTACGATAAATTTAATTTTCTTAACTGCAAACTTCTGTGCGCGATTTTGTTATCAAATTAATAAGAAGCGAGAATGAAGATATGACGGTGTGTAGCAAGCTAACGCCTCTAGGCTGCTCTTCGTTTTGATTAAGTCGTTTCGTGAAGTGAAAGCTTTTTGAAGCTCTACCGAGTGATTTTTGGTACACTTTGAAAATTACGCGAATTAATTTATAATCTAATAATAAATTTAATAAAGAATTTGTCAAACTTAACGAACATTTACACTACGTTAATTTTTTTATTTTACAAATTAATTACGAAAGTTATTAACAAATAAAAATTTTCTTATCCACTATTTAGCTTTTTACAAAAGTCAGCATACTCATTAACAATAACTAGTTAAACTTTATCGAAAATTAAAAAAAAAAAAACAAAACAAATTATTATTCAACCTGACCTATCCTTAAAAATAAACGTGAGATGCAAATGTATATGCTACGAAATATCAAGACTAATACCTGCATGCCTAATCTGTACTAGCATTTCAACCCCCCTACAACGTTTTATATATAATATATATATATCGTATATATGTAAACTCGCGGCAAATGGAATAAATAACAACGTGGCTCCGATGAATAACTTAGGATACCCTTAAACATGACTCTCGGCCAGGGGATTTACGTATATACCAGGCAACAAGAATACGCGCCTCGTTCACTTATACAAACAGGAGAAACCGCTTGAGTTGCTTCGGATAATAGAGCTTGGAATATATAGTTAATATTGTTACTTTTCGTTATTTATTATTATTTTATATTTTATGTTTTTAAAAATTTATAAATTTTTCCATTCAAACAAAAATACATAAAAGAAAGAAAAAAATATAGAATGACTGTGAACAACTTTTGATTTAAGATGACATTATTTTGTATTCAAAGGTAGTTTCAAAGAGTCGATAAGTTTATATTGAAATATGAGACATAAAAGTCTGACGTGTTCGTAAATATAGGATAAAAATAGGTAAAATGAAAATTTCATGAGTGAAAGATCATAATACATTTTATTATAAAATTTACTTTGTAAAAGTAAAAGGATAAATAAATTCTAAAAAAAATTACAAATTTAAATTAAAAAATCGTTTTTATTTTTCAAGTTTGCAAATAAACTCTATTCAAAATAATGAAACGTTTTTTTAATTACCAATTATCCGAACAAATTCTCATAAACAAAAGCTGAATTGCAAATTAGTCTTATATAAATAAAAATGAAAAAAAAAATAGTCCAACAAGTTAAATGAAAAAAAAAGTAAATATAGCAGTAGTAGAATCAAAGTTGAAAGAATAGCTTTTGTCCTACTTTACCGCACAATGTACTCGCATAATCTCGCTGATTAATGTTCTTTTTCATTTTACCTCCTTTCCGTCTCTCACACGTACGACTACACTTCATGCATGTTGATGTTAACTTAATGAAATATGGATATTCAACTTTAATAAATTTGTTGATTTTAAATTTTATTTAATAATTCTTTGATAAAAAAAAAAACAAACGTTCATGCAATTTTAATTCAATCTATAAAATTTTTCCACAATATTTTTTACTTGAAAGTTTGAGTAACTGAAAATAGTGTTTTGTTGTGCCAAGTGTACGTATGCGGAGTTTACAATAAAGCTTTTTATTCAAACGGTTTCTCTGTTTCTCAAACGATTGTTTATCGATTGATCGGAGCCAGGTTGTACTGTTTTCTTTCTTTTATTTAAATAACGTGCGAAGTTCACGTATGTGTGCGCTATTGCGACTCTTTTTTTTTTTATTTGTTCAAAGACATAAGTAGTAAGTAAAGATAGCGAGATTGTGTGTCTATTTTAAATATATATATTTTTTTATTAATTTATTATTACAAAGTACTAATAAATAATTTTTATTTCTCATATCATTTGGATTTCTTTAATACATCATTTTGAGTATTGATTTTTTTTTTGTATTTAAAAATTGATACACAATCCAGCTTTCTTTGACTAAAATTCGTTGATTAGTATATATTATTATTGTTATATATGTGGATATAGGACAATTATTTTTTACTGAATCAGACTATTATTGAAAATTGCACTTTATCATTCGAATAAATCGTAATTGCAAGTTGATCGATTTATATTATTTTCAAATCTTATACAGATAAATTTGATTCTTTTATAATTTGCAAGCTTCTTTTTTTTAATATAGCTCTCGATTATCTTATTATTATTTTTATCTATATACAAAGTAACCTGTTTTGATTTTATTATTGCATTAGCGAAGCTTAGATTTCAATTCCATCGTACACGTACGTCCTATCCCCTACTATTCAATCTATCAAAATCCTCATCTCATATTTTTATACTCATTTCAAATAACATTATAATCTGCATATCATCTAAAAATTTTTTTTACCATACCTACAGGACGTATCTCTTACCCCAACAAAATTTTGTTTTTTTATTTACTCTACAGCTTTAACGTCAGCGCGAAAATTTCAACAACATTCTTATAACTCAAACTTTTACCATACACGTGCAATTTAAAGTAACGGAAATAAATATTCAAACTACGCATATACCTGTCACTTTTATGCCAATATGAAAATTTCTCAGCTTTGGTAAAAATGAAAAGTAAACTTTATATTTCACATATACTCAATATGTTAATGTGGCAAGAGAAGCTTGCTTATCCAAAAACTTTTATTATAATGTATTTACCTTATGAAACAAAAAAATACCATGTGTACACTTAGGATCTCGATGTATATTTATATATTTACGAGGCATCATTCGTTACATCCCATAACTAATTTTTTTTTTAAATCTCATTTCTTATTATCTAATATTATATATGCGAATTTTGATTTTACTTATAATACGTAATGCATATCATATACGTAAATTTAATACCGATGAGATTATCGCTTTATATATGTACACGTGTGATCAACACACGACTTAATAATAATAATAATAATATTAATAATAATTAACTTACGCTTACAATTTTATAGTTAAATATAATCGGTCGACGTCTGTTATCCATCGTAATGTATATATATACACGCACCCATTATAGGTATATTAACCTGATTTTATATTTATATGTATAGAACTAACTTATTAGGAAACTTGTTTTGTTCTTATTTGTCAGTGACTTTTAGAGAATGTGATAGACGCCACGTATATATGGCGTGTGGAGCTTGGGCACACGCGAACGTTCTGTTTGTAGGTAAGTGTACACCCGAAACTTTGTTCGCGGCTTTTCTCTTTCTCTCTCTCTCTCGTCTTTTGTCAGGCGCACCTGTGGATGTGGAGTCGCAAAAATGCAAGTTCTCCTTTTGAGCAGTAATATATTTGCCTTTTTTTCATTATTTTATCTAAATATAAACTGGAGCGGATTGTCAAAATTTTTTTGTGTGTGTTATGTGTGTATGTGTGAATAGATGCGTCTTTTTTATGGTTCTTGTAATGTACAGACAAAAATGTTTCTATAGCTTTCGGAGCTTTGTTCGATAGCAGAACATTGACGCAATTGTTTTGGATATTTGATTTTTATTTTTAATTTTTATTTTATTTTGCGACGATAGCAATGACGAATTATGTGCGATAGTAGCGTTAATTTTGAGACGACGTCTCACGTTTTATTTTTTTAGAAATTCTCAAAAGTGAATTTTCATTTTGGAAGACGACGAAACGACGTTTTATGGTCTATATAGCTAGAGCCTGATTAACGAGCTCAAGTCTCGTTTGCCTTCTAGAATGAAATTTCACAACAGATCACCCTAAGACACTTGAGATCAATTGGATATTTGAGTATCAAATATTTAATAAAATCTATATTTTGAAACTGAGCGATCGATTTTGATTTTTGTAATTTATTATTTTCTTTTTTTTTAGAGGAACGCGTGAACGTCAATTACTTTAAAAAATGTTATTAATCACAAATTGATAACTAACCTATATTAAAAAATAATTGAATCTTTAAAAAAAAAAAGAAGTCATTAAATACGTATCGCTATACATCAAAATCAATGAAAACTTTTTCAATAACGTATCGAAATAACAATTTTCTCATGGAAGCGCGCAAACCGAAACAAAAGCAATAAAAAAAAAAAAGAAAGTAGTCAAGTAATTGACGTTCCGCAGCAGCAACAGCAGTAGAAGAAAGAACGCAAGCGAGCAGCGAACTGTGTCACAGGTGGACTATGTGTGCGGCTTTCTGGTAGAGATATCCACACCGGATCTTGAGAGAGGATGGTAAAGCGGTAGGAAAAACGTGTAAGAAGCCATAGCACTGAGACTTTCTCTTTCTCTTTCTCGCGTGGGCTTCAAGTTTACAATATGCATGTATGTGGAGCAGATGAGATTTCTGAAGTGGCCATTCGGAGAAGGATAAGAATCGAAAAAAAGAGGGAGAAGGGTGAAAAAAATAAGCTTGGTCCTGCACATTGTGTGTGTCATGTGCGTGGGACTAAAGCTTGCTTTTGGATCGAAGGACTCTTTACCGCGCATTGTGTTTACGCTCTCTTAGGAAGAAGAAAACTCTGCTACTTTACATTTATACACGCTTATGAAGTAACAGATTTTTTTTTTTTTTGTATGACTGTTGGAGTTAAACTTCTACTTATAATATATCTTTTTTTTTCTTTTTCTTATTTTTTTGTTTTTCTTTTATTTTGGTGTTTTGTTAAGATGATATGAAAGTTACCTTTTTTTTACTTACCGAATTTACAATGAGAACAATTGGAGCTAATTATCTTTTACTGGTTATTATTTAATGTTATCAAGTATTGGGATTGCTGATGTGTTACGAAAATTAAAAGATAATCGAATGATATTAAGATTTTATATCGGTAGAATAAAAAAAATCACTTTCGCATCATCTTGACTTCGTCGATATATCGCAGGCAAGTACAAATTTATAGCTTCGATCAAAATCGTCGCTTGCGCAAGAGGAAACGTAGAAAAAAGGATATATTTATATTTATATTTATATATATTGTATAACAATAACACTTCATAGATTTAATTTTTCAACTCTGATAACATACGGCTTTTATCGCGGCCATCTCAATATTCATATGTGTTTCGTATATATAAGAAGAAAATGAAGAACAATCAACTTTTCTTTACTTCTTTTTTTTTCTTTTTTTACGTATCACGTATAAAACATTCATGAGTTGCAGCCGTCGCCACCGCAGGGCATATATATAATGCAAATAGAATTTGGAATAACAAACAGTGTATAATGATTTCAATAAATTTTAATGAATTCTATATGTATAAGTACAGTTGTGGCGAAACCGACGAGCGAAGGATTATAATATGATGACGCAAGGGGAAAATGAAAAAAATTTTGCGTTGATTCTTTCATTGAATAATTTTTGCCTGAAGATCATATCTTTTAAATACACATTATAGAAACAGTATGCTATCATAAAACATGATTTGAAATTTTGATAATTTCGTTTGTCTGACAACAGCATGACTTATACTACTGAAATCTTAATTTCTCTTTACAAGTACGATTTCATTCTATCAGATGGATAACACTGCCTCTGCATAAATATAAAAATTGTTTTTGAACAGTAAAAGACTTATTCTATCGTTAATCAAGTCTATTGTCTAGCTGTAACACAAAACAGTTTTCGAATTCGTATTGCTTGGAATTGCCGGGCGTTTCCCGGGTATTCGCTCTTTCGAGTCAACACGACACGCGAAGAGACGTTGTTATTGAGTGCGTAAATATTCATCGTCTTAGGCGATCATATGAATATTCAAGTACTCCCTTTCTCTTGTGTTGTGCTCTATTACTCTTTTCTCCAAGCCTTTACTTGTCACGTCGCGTGGTTTTCAATTTTTTTGAATTTATTTAATTTTTTTGCATTTTCATTTTTAATTTAGCATGGAAATTAAAAGAGAATGTACTAATGACGCGAAATTATAAAATCTATTGTCCTTTAGTTACTAAAGGATGTAACAAGATATGATTTGTTTGTTTAATGCGACTAGTGGTGTAAATGTATTTTCTGGCAAAAATTATCCAATGAAATGGAACGTGTTTATTTCGGCGCATTTTGGTCCAAGCGCAAAATAAATGGCGCAGAACTTTTTATGGTCGTTGCAAAGATAAAACTAATGGCTATGCTTGTAAAATGATATATACTATAAACAAAAAAATGTATGTACAAAAATATTTTTACTTAATGTGGAAAAAATTTTTTTCTCATTTTCTATTTAGAATATAAATGAAAACAAATGAAGTGAAACTAAATTTTTAGATAAAAGTAATATTATGATTATTACTATCATAGCCATTCGTTTTCTCTTTTGTCAAATTGATATTTGCTCAGAAAAAAAAAATTGTTTCGAACGAGTTGACGTCGCTAATGCCTAACACTGACGAAAACATCGTTTATATCATGAAAAAATGTCAAAAAATTAATGTACACATCTCTCATAGCATTTTTTATTTTACAATTCTTTAGCTTACTCTTTGTTTAAAATTACAATATATAATATGCGATTCGTTAAATAGGCTGTAACACACGTAATTATATTTCTACAATTGGTCCAGAGTATTTTTTTAAAATTATGCAAAGTGTTTATTTCAACAACTATTTTGTTCGATTCAACGTTCATTTATCATTTTATAGTTTAATTATCCTTAAATATTCATTCAAGAAGAAATTTCAGTATATTTTATTTCTCAGTTTTTTATTTTTTGAGAAATTCAAGAAAGATAATTTTTATCGAATGATTCAAAGGTGAAAACAACACGATTTTTTTTTTTTTTAAGAAAATACGACGCCACACTCGCTCGATATATCATTAACTATATTTATATTTTCGTTATATTTATATAATTCCTATATTTATATATATTAATTAATTATTCATCGAGTAATAGCTGTTTAAAAACTCGCTTAATTTAAAATTTACATTAGAATAAAATTTACACGCAAGGAAATTACGTTAGATTTTTCGATGTGCTTTGAAAATCGCTCGTAACGAGCCATCTCTTGCTCTTTTTTTTCTATAACTCTCGCACTTTTGTCTTTTAAAACACCATTTATTTTTTTGCATCGTCATCAGTCGCAGACGACCAAAAATCTATAAACACCTTTACTAGGAACCATCTCCGTCCTCATTCTTGTCTTCTCGCGGACTCGTTCGTATAAAAAAAAAACTCTCTTCATCTCTCACATTCACACGACCGTCTGGCTCGTTCGATTTCGAAGACAAAGGCACCGCGAGCCTGAGCTTTTTTCTTCTTTTTCTTCCCATCTTCTGCTATCCACGTCTTCTATCTTCGTCGATTGGCTTCGTTTTCCCTCTATACCTCTCACTCTCTTCGTTTCTCTCATTACTCTTTGTTCTTATCTTCCTTTCTTTTTTTGTTTTTTTTTTTTTATCCGGAAAGTCTCCGGATAGGCACTCGCACCGTCATCTCCTACGGAAGATATTCGTTGGTTGGAGGATAAGGAGACGCGGGCAGGTTGTGGGGGGAGGAGAGAAATTTTTTTTGCTTTTAGAGGGTACGACGGACGGTTTTTCGCGCACACGACGATACACGCGCACGTTTTTTTTTTATGGATTTTTCCTCGATGACGTGGCGTTTGGTAGTGGAAAATTGAAAGCTTCGGTTTGACTTCCAAAAATCGTCTGGACCATGTGACGAATTGCTGGCGGGTTTGCTTCACGTCTGCGCGACGCCTCTATTCTTTCTTTTTGAATTTATTTGTTCTTTTTACATGAGTTATTGATTATAAATCCTCTGCGTATTTTTTTAGTTCCACGAAGAACTTTTATCTGTAACATAAAAAATAAAATTTAAAATATTAATTTTATGAAAAATTATAGAATTTTTAATTTTATTAAAATAAAGTCGTGAGAGTTGTTACAACTAATCAATTAGTAATTTCGATCAGATTTTCCTAACTAAATTTCGATAATCTGTTCTATCGATGTAATATCAATTACTAGTGCAATTATCGACTGTTAATCGATAACCTTGGGCTAACCGTAAAGGGATGTTGGTCCGATTGTAAGACGTTATTACCTGTTCCCACAAGAACAATCCTAATTGACTTTATCGTCTAGTATAATTCCTATAGTAAGAGAATTCAAATGTTAATAACTAATGTACCTACTGCAGTATACCAATAAATTATAAAAAAAATTTATTTAATTAAATAATCAAGAAAAATTTTTTCAAAACCTTATAAAATATACATCACTATCTAATTTTCATCAATCTACATCACTGACGCGTACATTAAAAACTTTTAAAAAAAATTTTAAAGTTAAACCATTACGAAATACCCCAAGAACATATTCATTCTTTAAACATAAATTTCTACTCTGGCTAATGTAGCGAGTCGAATATATACCTTCTCGCAATACGTCGTCGTCGTCGTCGTCGTCCAGCACATAGCTATATACGCACTTAGTAAAAGAGAAAGAGGAAGGGGGTGTGTTAGAAACTCAACTTTTTGAGACTCCCTCGGGTGAACTTTAGTAAATCACCCTATCAAAGTCCCTTTTACCCATAGCGAGAGTCAAACGACCCGCCCTAAGGGCAAAAGCAAGATTTTCTTCGACCATTCGCGGAAGTTAGCGCTTGCAGAACATAAACTAGCCTAATGCGATTCTAGAAGTAAAGGAGTGGAGTGGTATAGAGAAGGCAAGATTGTAATAGAAGAGGAAAGGTATATGAGAGATGCAAAAGTAATTCCAAGGCAAAGCTCCATACTAGGGTAGATCTCGGTTAAGTGGAAATGAGGAACGCTTACATCGCGCGTGAGAAAGAGGAAGAGGAAGTTTGAAGTTGCGCGATATCGCGTTTAATGTGTAAGAGGCAACAGTTTAGCCCAGGCAAAAAGGTAGAGTTATTGCACCGTCTAAATCATCCTCGTGTGTATAAAGACGTGTAACGTAAATAAAAATCTTCTCATATCCTCTCACTCTCTCTCTCTCATACACTTGGTTATATCGCAGATATATATCTATCTATCAATATATATAAAAATAAGTGTAATAAAAATGATTTCTTACCAGTAGGAGATATAAATAAACCAGACACAATAAATATCTCAGCTATATATTGCGCATGGTCGGGTGGCTGGATCTCACTTGTAGAGTATCCTACGAAAAGCTCTACGGAAGTCCTTGTTGAATACCGTATAGATGACAGGATTGAGGGCTGAGTTCATATATCCAAGCCAAAATGCTATGATGAACGCCTGTTCAGGTATATAGAGATTTGGAAATAGCGGCTTGACGATGTAGAGGAAGAAGAAGGGTAGCCAACAAGCTATGAAACTACCCATTATCAGACCGAGAATTAAAGTAGCCCTTTTTTCCTTTTTACGCGCGAGTCGACGTTTTTCACGTTCAGGATCTCGTGGCTTTTGCGGTTTTGTTTCGACTATCACCTCGCGATGATGATGATCACCACTGTGTTGTTGATGCTGCTGTTGCTGGCGCATTTTTTCCATGGCTTTTCTACCAAAAATTGGTTTGCAGAAACGTAGCTTTAATGGCTTTACTACCGCGCAACGAGATACTACTCCACTGTCCGACGATGAAGGATCCAACTCCGAGATCATGTCGACGTCGATACCGACACTTGGAGCACGGCAGCGCGCCGGCACGCCACCTGATTGACCCTCGCCGTTTACTGATAGCGTTGATTTGAGACATGATTTTTGCACTGGTAGTGACATCGTCACCTGAAAATAGCAAAAATTAAGAAAAAAAGGTTACAATTATTTTGTTGTTTATAAAATATCAAATTTAAAAAAAATTATTAATATCAATATTTATTTTATATAATTATGTACAGATCTATTATAACAATACGTCGAGGTTGCGATAAACAAGTTCAAAATATAGTGCTCCTTTAAAGACTGCAAGCGAAGCTGTTTAAGCAGGAGTATAGTACCATATCTATCGGATCAATAATTTACGTATGGCCTAAAGTTATAATAAATTCAAGGATTTACGCGCTAATTAGCCACGAACGAACGAGAGAGGTCCATAGAGCTTGCGGTCGAATACGTGTACTCTCGGAAGCACATCATTATACCGCTAGCAATTTATCCAAGCCTAAAATACCAAATATTATCCCAAGATCGTTCATGCGAATAGTACTGCAGTCAGCTGGTAATAGTAGTAGTAGTAGTAGTAATAGTCTCGTTATTTTCTACGCGAAATTTTCACGTATACACTTTACTCGTACATTTTCTAACAGAGAAAATAGATAGAACTGTATACTTTTCTATCTTGACCTAATCCTCATCCTCTCCCCCGTAGTGTAACTGAAATTCCCAGGGTAACTTTAAACGTTCGCTAGCTTGCTACTCCGGAAGGTCAAAATTTATCGCGCAACAACGTATGTTTCAAGCTAAAGCACAGCGGGGAAGGATAAAAATATCTCTCTTCTCGTGTGGCTACTACTACTACTACTACTACTACTACTACTACGCTTGAGAAAATTGGGCTTGTATCTATATATAGAAAAGTATATAGGTACTATTCGGGGTTATATAGGTGCTCACTTTGTGACTCGACGTTGTTATATCACCATGAAAAGGTATTCGCGACCTTTGCTCTCAACCGTTCACAGTAGTCGCAATGAGAGAGAGAGAAAAAAAAGGTAATACTATGAAAAAAAAGGAGACAATAATAGAAACGGACAAAAGAGAAGTATGAAGAGAAACGAGAGAGATCAGAGTGGCTGGTAATTAGGTCTGGACCGAAGCCGACGATCCCATTATGGATAATGGGATTGTCAACTAAAATCTAATGGATTTCATTTTATACTACCTTTTCTTATCTCTCGCGAGCTTTTCTCATTCGCGAAGTCTCAAGCAGTCAAAGTCGCTGCGACCTCGGTAACTACGGATGGTAACTTGAGAGAGAAAACAGTATATTTACGTTAGCTACGTGTATATGTGTGTGTATGTATACGAAGTATATAACGACAGTGAAAGCACGCGACTTTGCTGTTTATGCCCTCCTGGCTTATCTTTAATAAAAATCGCGAGATCCACACGGGGGTTTAAGAGAATTGGACGGGTTTCTCTAACGTAATACTTTCTAAGGTAACGGGGTAGAGATGGACTGACGTTACGACGATCATTACGACCCTCTTAAATAGATACGATCTCACAGGGTATTTTACCAGATGCTTGTTTTAATTTAAGGATAGTATCGGAATATGAAAGCGAATGTATATAGCTTCCGAAAGAGAAAGCTCTATTATAATAGACTTGAAAATAAACTTATAATCTGCAATGAATAACTATAGTTATTTACTTTTTTTTAATTAAAAAAAAAAGAAATTTTTAAGTATGCATTATAAAATAAAGTTTTTAATGTAAAAACGAATAAAATGTCTATTTTCCGGATCGTAATAATACACTTGTGATCTGAGAAACTGAAGGAGGGTACAAAAGTAATATCCAAGTAGTCATCGAATAAAGCTCCAGGCCAACAAGCCACACTGCTTAAGAACCCAGCGAGAGATAGAAGAAACAAAAAAAAGTAGCCCAAGGTATATTGCCAACAGACGAAGAAGAGAGAAAGAGAAAGAGAGAGAATATCCAGTTGGTGAAACGTGTGACACGTTCTGCACGAGTGGCAGAAGAAAGAGAGATGCTTGTGGTATAGCAACTAGCAGCTGTGATTTTAACGACACCAGTGACATCGAGCTTGTACGAGCTTTAACGAGAAAGGTATTGCGGATTTACTATATAAAAGAGGGGAAGATGGGGATTGAACTTGCAGTCACGTCGTCCACCACAGTACAGTGTCTTTGAGACGAGCTTGAAATAGCTATATAGAATAATGGGTGGAGGAAGAAGATATAAGATGTAGTGAAGTGTCTTAGTTTTTGGATGTGGACCAGAATACAAAATTGAGTTATGTTGTTGTGGTTGATGACTGTGTAGATAAAGAACTTATGCAAATTATTTTGAGAGATTGGTTGAAGGATGAATTTTTAGATTTTACAGGTAAGATAATTATTGATAAGATATCAAAAATTGATTTCTTTTTTATTCTTAATATAATTTTGATAATACTTTTTTACATCTGTCAAATTTAATAGCTTGATTTTGATTTTTAAAAGCTTTGTCATTTTATAGTCGAGTGTCTTTCTTTTGTGGTTTACAAGAGCTTTTAAAGATTTTAAAGAGCTTTTGTTAAATTTATTTTATATGCGTGTAAATTTGAAATGAATTGAGAGCTTGAAATGTTCTTTTCAGCTTTTTGAGCTTATTATGTTATGAAGTATCTCGTAAAGTAGTAGTCATTCATTGTTATTTTCAAGTGTCTTTTCATAAAAGACGGTTAGACGAACAAAATACTAAGAGGGCTTGGTATTATGAAAATAAGTAGTAAAACCAATTTGTGGTCAGACACTGTGCATAAGGAGTATGAGGCTTGTAAATGCAAATAAGTAGTAGCAGTAAATTATAGTCAGACCTCTATGTATGTGTGTATGTGTGTATATATACCAAGAGGATTTTGGTGAAAGTAAGTAGTTACGATAAATTATGGTCAGGCATAATGTTATTTAATAATAATACCCGCTCGTAATGTAGATAATGAGAATGTAAACGTGGATTAACATAATTAATTAGTTGAACCTCAGCAATTTTAATTTTAACAAAAAAGAATTTTTTTTCTTAATTTTTATTACGACTGCTGCAGTATCATAAAAATCAAGATATTCGTATTAAAAAACACGTGCCCAAACTTAAGTGTCCTGAAAAATTTCAGTACATTTTTTTTTTAAAATCCCGAGTTTTTTAACATCACGTAGAAAAATGCTCGCGTGCATCGTAAAAACTTTAATTGAGTATATCTCGAGTGCAGCCACGTAACGAGTAAGAAAAGTATGCTTTAAAAATAAAAAAAAAAAGTTCTGCAACAGCCTCGAGGGCATCACTCGTAATGTATTTTCCGATATTATAGGCGAAGCGAACGAGAAGAAGAAAACAAGAAAAACGAGTGGCTGAGTTTACTAATACATACACATGCGTACATATCACGAACGACACGTTCCAGCGAAAGTATAAACAACGAGAATATCTACGTTCAAGTCCACTTATTTATGCGTATACGTGCTTTAGTATTGCGATCGGTAGGCTAAACAGTACTGGTACTGGTCTTTTACGCTTCGATGATAAAACGCATAAGATAGCTTATGAATTTTTTTTATAGGTTTTGGAACGAGTTTACGCACTCGGAATCTTTTAAATGATCGTAAAAGCTGGAGGCGTGAAGGTATGGATGCTCACTGTTGAATTTCACGTAGTTTGAAAAAGTGAGAAATATTAAGATAAAATTATGGTAATTGAGGGTAGTGAACGTTTGAGTGAAAAATATTTTGAAAATAGTAATTATTTTGAGATGAAAATAGTACGTATCTGCAAAATAAAGAAAAGTGCACCAAGCAAAAATAAGTCTTGCCTTAGTTCGTTTGGCAATAACATCTGAAATGCGGATGAAGCCGCGCATTAGCTATGGTAGATATGAAGAAATGTGGATTTTATGTTACTTTGTGAAAGCAAGCTTTAGCTGAATAATCGAACTCAGATAATGTATTTTCCATTGAATATTTCCGATCACGATCGCAAGAGTCTCAATTTTAAGAGAATTTTTATCGATTTCATACTGTAACAGTGGCAGTGTATTTTATTATTTTTGAATTTAATGCTGTACACAGAGGCAAAAGAAATTGCAATGATATAATTATTGCGTCTAAAATGTAAAATAAACATGGAAAATTTTGTGTAAATAATAATTAACGATTGTGTTTCAACGTATTATTAACTTGCAATAATATAGTTTACATTTGCCAATTAAATTTAAAAATCGAATTAAATAAGAGAATGTGGCCCAGAGAATAATAATAAATGCAAAATTATTTATTCATGCTATTAATAAATAATAAGCAAATACTATACTACAGTAAATGTAAATTAAATTTATTTTTCTTGAATAATATGTCGAAAAATATTGTATATTTATGCAAATAATTAAAAAATTCAAATGAAAATACGTGGTTTTATAATCATTAGTATTTTAATTTTATTATATTTCAAATTTTGTTCAGAATTTTTGTAATTATATATTTTACTTTTTTAAAATAATTATAAAATTTTTTAACGATATTTTGCGATGATACGAATGCAGGTACATATTCTTGAAGAACGCGATTAATCAAAATAATTTGAAATCATATAAGTATGTATGAAGTGTGTGTGGTAAAAAAGTGAAGGCTAAATAGCGTAACTGTCGTCTAAGAGTTTTGGTACACCACCAAAACCTCAAGTATTTAATCTGAGTCAAGCTCACTCTCTACTATAAGGCAAGATTGTGTGATTCCATCCCCAGCCTTCTCTTAATTAAGAAGCTTTGAGATTTTATAATAAATTTAAAATTTTTTTTTTTAAATTTAATTATTCTTAAGCATATTTTTAAAAATTCATTGTGAGCTTAATTTAAATTAGTTAAAAGAACAATTTTTATAAGATATTTTCATCAAAGGGTGAAGCCATTAAAATATGAATTATTATTTTGCGAACTATTAAGAAGCTTTATACTTAAGACTGTGTAATGTCTTTTATACAAGAAATGTCAGTCGACAGCTTACGACGTTAAAGTGAATATCTTACTAAAAATTTAAATACGTATTCTTACGGTGAAGCAAAAGTACTACTTAATATTTAATTAAAATAAAAAAGTATCAACAAATTTTTATATATATATATACCTTAAGCGTATCCTTTTCCTCCATAGGAATATTACCACCAGTCGTAGGATCAGCCTCAGACGTACTAACATCACTAGCCAAATCACAAGTAACTATGGGTATCTGTACAGGCTGATTCTCAATAGTAGCGACATTTTCCATAGCTCTACCACCACCAGGTCCATCAGCAGTTTTATCACCAGTTTCACCATGTCCACTACTACTCGTATGAGTAAAACTCGTCTGACGAATGTCTGGTGATAGAGGCACCGGTGCAGCAGGTCGTGGTCTTGGTGCTTTTCTTATACCTCGGCGAGCACGAGCTTTCGCCGCGTAGTAGATTCGTATGTACACGAAGACCATGATACACGAGGGTATGTAGAAACTGCCTAGAGCTGAATATACTACGTAGCCTATGTCTTCTGATAGCTGTGAACAGAAAATTAGATAATTGGTTAGTGAATATCTGTATTAGTAACAGGTGGTGAAGTTGAATATTGATTTTTGATTTAGCATCTATCATGTGTAAATGCAAGAATAGAATTGTGTTTATAATTTAATTATGCATTTATTGTTGTTAGATATGAAAGGCCCAGAATAACTAATCTGATTAATTTTTAATATGATGGAAACAGTGAATATTTAATGATATAAGGGTTGAATTATTAATTGTAAAATAGCTTCTGCAAATATTGTAAGTCTAAATGATATTTATAATGTGAAATTTTTCAAGTTAGGTTTTAAATTTAAATAAAATTATAAACTTATTATAAAAAAAAATTTTTCATTCCATACAAGAAACCAATCTTAAACATTTTAAAAAACCCATCATCCAAAACACTGGAAAATGAATATTTAATAAAAACCTTTCACAAGCTTCCCAAGTATTCCCCAAGCGAATTCGGTAGCCCCCCCGTAGTGCACCACAAATTACAAGCCACGAAACAACGTGTTGTTCCAGACACAAACATATACACAGTTGCAGCATAGTGGTTGGATGTCATGCACGGTCGTGTACCTGTATACATACAGGACAAAAATACCGGAGGCGCGAAAATCTTGTTTCAGCACATACAAACATACACATATTATATATATAGACGAGACGCGTTGTTGGGAATGCAGAGTAACGGCCAATGATACGCTGACGTGCGATGAAAATTCATGAGTGCATGAATAGTAAATGTGTGCTTTGGCAGGCGTTTCTGACTCTCTTCTGTGGCTGTACGATTGCTGAAACTAGAGTCGTGAAAGAGAAAGAGAGAGAGTCGCTGGTCATGAGTATGTTCACTGGACGTGTGTGTGTATGTGTTGGCAAAGCTTACAATTTTGAGGAAAGTTGGATCATTTTATTAAGACAACCTGTTGTCGTATTGTTTTATTGAATATCTTATTTTTAATTAACTTTTTAATATTTGTTTTTCTTTTTTTTTTTATTTTAATTAAAATATATCAATTATAATACAATAATAAATATTCACATTTCACATGAAAACATCTCATAAACCATTAAAGCTCACGTATGAATTATTCCCACTGACTTTTATTTTTTTTCAAAGTGTCACATCCTTACAATTGTAAAAAGAAAAAGAAATAGAAAAAGAAAAAGAAAATAAAAATAAAGTGAATTGAGAGATAGTAGAAAATAAAAGCAGGAAAAGAAGATGAGTCGCGTATAAGCTGAAACACGAGCTAAAGTGAGTAGAAAGCAAGAGAAGATAAAGTACGACACTATACGTATATATACGCACAGGCACGAGAGAGAGCTTAACGATTTATTTCAATGCATTTTCCGCGACTCAGGCCATTGTGACGGATGATAAACGACATCGCACTGGGACAGTTAAGGGGAAGGAGGACTGGATGTTATACGTGTATGTGTGTAGGGTGAGAGCGTCGGGAGCCAACGCCTCATTGTAGCGAAGCTAATTTACAACAATGACGCTTGACCGATAAATTCAGCACGTGATGTGACGCGAGTTAGATGGAAGAATATATATATATATAAAAAAAAGGGAGGTTGGAGGTAAAACCGATGACAGAGGATCGATTGGTTTCCGGCCGCGATTTCGAGAACTAGGAAGACTTTGTGATACTCGAGAAGTTGATGTTTGTTGTATGTTGTTGTTGTTGTTGTTTAGTAAACTACTCTTGTGATACTCGTGTTACTACGAATGTTGGTGTTTGACGGTTCAATTATTTTTGGGATGTAATTGATGGAAGCCACAGTAAATGTTACGTGAAATTGTATTGTTACCATTACAGTTGAGGCTAAGAATGAATGATAACGATTATTTCATGATTTATGTGGATTGATATATAACACAACTTCTGTGGAGATTTTGGTTTGGTTTTTCGATGATTAATATGAATTAATTTTGATTTTAAATTGGGTATTATTATAAGCTTGAATTGAAAAAAAATTGAGTTTTTTAAAAAAATGTCATTGTAGTTTTTCTCTGCGTTGAAAATAACAATGGAATAAATAATATTCTTATATTCATGTAGATAAATTTAGAAGAAAATGGGTCGAGACAAATGTGTATTGAGAGATAAAAAAAAAATAAATAATGAAGAAAGGAATATAGCGTGGGATGAGGGTCAATCAGGTATCGAAAGTCCAGCGAGCTTTCAAGAAAGATTTTTCCCACACAATTCACGTCCCCCTTTTTTTTTCGCTCTCTTATTCAGGGCTCGTCTCGGACATATGAATGACTAGCCGATTTTTTTTTTTCTGAGGCCATCGCATGCATCTGTACGCAACTTTTTTTTTTCAAGCTACGAGACGCCTTTTATGTCTTTTTATCTGTACGTTATTGTCCCATTTTTTTCTTTTTTTTGTGAATACTTCTTTGCTACAAGAACTTTATAATGGCAGATGTATGATTAATAAATTTTAAAAAAAAATTATGTTATAATTGAAATAATGTAAATTTAAACAAATATATTTTATTAAAAACCAATAATATAAATAAATAATAAATAAGTTAAAGTTTTTTATGTTATAACAAAATATTTATGAATGGATTAATATTTTATAAATTACTCTCTTAATAAGATTCAGCTTGAACGATGACAATTCATCAACATAGATCAATAATAAAAAATAAACAACCTTTCCAGAATCCCACTTGTTTTATTCAATAAATAGTTTTTTTTTTTTTTTAGTTCAAATGCCTATATTTTTCTCTCATTTTCCAGACAGCTTTGTTAATTCAATCAACACTAAATCTCATTTCAAATCAATATAAATAATCAAAACCATAATTCAAAGTTAAATAAAGTATTTAAACTTTAATCAATTGAAGTACTCTTTGAATTTAGCTAACGAAGCTTATCCATCATCCTACTTCTTGACTCTATACTCTTTAAATTAAAACTTTTAAATTAATTTTTCATTAAAAACATAGCATAGCACAGAATAAACACTTCGATAAAACAACTATAGTACATTTGTTTATCACAACTCTGTAATAATTTTTAAATTGCAAATTACCAAGCACAAAAAAATAAATAAAAAATAAATAAATTTGAAACTTTTTCGCTAAGCTAATTATCGTTAAGTGCCCTTACAAAATAAACATTAAGCTGTACGCGTGTGTTAACGTAGTTCGACTTTCTAAGTGTACACACACGTTGGCTCTTTCCTCTCTTTTTCCAATTAAATTCAGTAGGGTACAAAACAAAAAAAGGAAGGGTCGGCTTCACGCTACAAAATATACGTTGGTCCCTCTTTGACCCAATTGAATTTCGCAACGCTCTTCTTCCTCTCCCATTTTACTTTAACCAGTACCATCGTTGTCGTCGTCGTTGGCATCGTTCTTGTCGTTGTTGGCATACGTTTATTAATTTTCCTTTATTTTTTTCCCTCTTTTATAGCTCGTTTATTGCCTCGTACATGAGCCACGACGACTTTACGATTATTGTTATTTTCGGCTAATACGATTTTCATTCGTGCTCGCATGTGTATGTGTTTGTGTGTGCACTGTGTTTTCTCTCGTTAAAATTCGATACGTAACAGCATAATGAATATGTTAGGCTAATTGTTAATTATTCATATTAATTTACAAATATAATCAATCAAGTTTATAAACAGCTTTTACCTCTAATTAGTTATTAGCTAGAATATGTAAATATTATGACCAAATGATAATAATAGTAATCATCACAATAATAATTAAAAAAAAAAAGGAGAAAAATAGAAGAAAAAAAAGTGACACGAAAATAGTTGGAATGAGAGAAGAAGAGTATAAAACGGGACAAAGAGCCGCGAGCGATTCCGGGAAACGGGAAGAGAAGAAGGAATAGTAGGACGGTTATAATCTCCAGCGCTAATAAGACACGAAGCAAGCGAAAAACGTCAAGTTTGCAATGTACGAGCAAAAATGTACAATATGTGACGTGAGTTGTTGATAAATAAAGAAAGAAAAAAATATTGGTACGGCTGATTAGATTTTATAGAATCTTGAATTAATGACAACATTGAGAAATGAAAATAGAGAGATGGAATAATTTGAATATGTGTATGATAATGTATTATGATAAAGTAGCATATATTATTATTACATCAATCAAGTATTAGGTATTAGTTATGATTTATACGTAACAGAAAAATCTTAGAGCATAAATAAATGTCAAAAAAAATGAGTAATGATAAGAAAAAACTTTTTAAAACACAATAAAAATAAAACCGTGTATATAATATAAAAGAGTATCTAAAAAGAGTATATGCTTTTATCACGTTCGCATAAATAAAAAAAAAAAAGGAATACTGAATCACAAATAAACCGGCTTTATCAAAAATAGCTTTATTCCTAATGAGAAAGATATATAGCCTGAAAAGGAGGGAGGGAGGGGGGGGGGGGAGAAGAAGAAAAAATTCATGATGGCATTATCGCTTTCTCGACTCTTTCTCTCTTGCCTACATTTTTTCTCTATCCTACCCATTATACTACGTAAAAGATAGAGCGATGAGAAGCCACGTCGTCGAGAGAGAGAGAGCGTCGAGAAGAGTCAGTGGTAGTTGTTTTTCATCTCGACACGTCGAGAGATATAGAAAGAGAGAGAGAGAAAACGAGAGAAAGGCCAACGAACCCAAAACACACACTCACAAGTCGTCTCTCTTTCTCTCTTTTCCATACCCTAGAATAGAAGTTAATCCACGCCAATTCACTAACGTAGCATAAATCCGTGCGTGCCACGACTTCACTAACCCTCAGGCACCACACGCGATAAACAAGAAAAGAAAAAAAAGAAAATAAATAAAAAAAACACGTTCTATATCTGACCTGGTGAATAAGCCTTTATAAAAACGCGTCAACTATATGCTGACTACAGATGCGCGTGTACTTGGTCTTTTTTTTTCTCCTCGTGTCCTTTTCATCGGACATATTTTTTTCCGCGAAACACCGTGGCTTTGCCTGTCCGCAAGCTCTGTGTGTGTGTTTTTTTTTTATTTTACAGTAGCACCAATTAAACCAGAGTACGAGCTTTCTAGCCGCAGGGAGATTAGACTGATTGAGAATTATTGCAATGCGAACTGGTAAAATGCTTCGGGGGTATATGAGATGTCTTGTGGATTGGAGAAAAAGTATGTGTGTTTTATTACATATCTTCATTTTGTGTTGCTTGGTTTACATGATTATCAAATGATTTGATTTATTTTGTGTTTGTGGATTAAGATTGGAGGGATTAAGAATTGGAATTTTTTTTGAAGGATTAATCTTTAGAAAGAAAAGGAACAATGCATCTTTGTTAATAAAAAATTAAATGGATTAACTCTTACAATTTCTTTTTACAGATCGATTTTTTTTCAAAATTAAGAGTACCAACGATAAATTCTCGAATTTAGCACCTGCAAAACTGTTTTTTTTTATTTTATCCAAAGGGAATAAAAAAAAGGGTTGCAATTTCTTGGCAACTTATCGTTTGGCGCCACCTTCACTACACACGCTATATCCTACTCTAAAGACAATACATTCTTCGACGAGTTCTTCCTTTCTTCTCTTTCTTTTGCACAGCTTGAATTCTGCATTTGCTAGAGGCTATTGTCTTAGGAGCAAATGGACTTTATGCTTTGGTGCAAAGCAATTACATGCTAGAAAACAAAGCGAGCTCAGTCCTTGCACTGTCTTAATTTGCTTGCGTGGCTTTCAGATGCTCTTCTACAACGACTGTATACATGTATATCCTTAACGTTTACAGTTTCGCGCATTTTGTAGCTTTAATCTCACAACTTTCCCTTTTTGGTCTTATTGAATTATATTACTAGGTAATTCAGATATACTTTTCACGCTAACATTTTTTTTTCTTCTTCTTTTATCTTAATTAGTAGTTATTGTTGACAAAATTTATTTTAATTATCATTCTAATTAAATGTAACGGAAAAAAAAGGAAAAAATAAAAATTCATTAGAAATGCCAATTCTTAAATACCAGCATTTTCTACAGCATCTGGGTTAACAAGCTAGAGACTAAATTAAATTCATTTGAGAGAAAGAGATAGTAACGATCGCGGGACGAAGAACTGAGCTCAGGAAATCTTAGAAGTCCAGAAAATTCGTTTTCTCTCTCTCTCACCACTGAATATCTCCTTCCAGCAATAGCACACTACCACCACACCAGCCGGTCAATACTCGTAATTGGCAAGACGAGAGAGAAAGAGAAAGAAAGCTATAGAACACAAACTGGTGTACCCGAAGAGAGAAAATCGTCCGAAAATGCGCGCAAACCAAAGCCACAGTTTATCGCGCAATCAGATCTTATTGTCGACGGCTCTCGCCTCTCGTCTCTTCTTTACAAGTTTTCTTACTATCCTTACTATACATTTTCTAGTACTCGCACGTCGTTGTTTTACGCGAGCGCGCGCAAGCGCATGTGTTACCAATATTCTCTCGATCGACCTAGTGTACTTTCTTTAAGGTTCGCTCTCTTGCATCTTCTACTTTTTACGTGAGAAAGAGTTTATTGGAATCGTGTACTATCCTACTGTTTGTTTGTGGCTGTTTTATAGTTACATTTTCTACGTGTACTTTGTACAATAGAGAATCATTATAGACTGATTTTCTAAGATGTCTGACTATAGCGCGACCTTTACTACTGATTATTTTTTTTAGGTCTGCTGCTTTCATGCATTGTTAACAATGCTAAAAGGTTTAATCTAGTTTATTTAGAGTAAATTCTAGTAGCAATACAATACAGAATAGCCTCTCCAATATCGATATGGTATATCAGTCCAATTTAATCAAATCTCAAAAATCTGATCCAAAAAAAACGAGACATTTGCTTATCTCCAGACTTCATTGCATCGTCTTCTCTCACTTATTTTGAGAATCGTCTGTCTCTAAAAACGATGGGTCGAAAATCCTATAACGTTATAACGAGTCAACCCTATGTATTCTGTAAAGTCTATTTCAGATAATTTCCGCGGATAAAAAGAAACCTAAGCGCACCACGGAATTCACTACTACTACTACTCCTCTTTTCTCCGACCACTGCTGCCACGCACGCGCTGGAATTCGCAATATACGTTCTTTACCACGTCCCGAGAGGCGTATATGCGGACAAACTACGACCTTTTTTTTTCGTTGTTTTTTCACCTCAGTGAGCTGAAATTTTTTTTTGCGTCTACGTATTTCAATGGTGTAGTGAGTCGTTTTGAGCTTTTTTTTTTTTTTTAAGTGGTTACTTTTGTTTTATTGATGTAAAGGTCGAATTTTTATTTAATTAAATTCGCTGCAATAGTAATGAGCTCACTTTTGTTGATGGGGTTAAGCTCGTAAGAAATTTACGTTTATTGATATTTATTATGACTTTTTAATGTTTTTTAAGGATTAAACATTTATTAGAATTCTTGGGATCAAGAATATTAAATTCAGAATGATGTTATAGCTGATTTTAACGGTTTCTCAATTTTTGTAATTACTATATCAATTTAGAAATTGTTGTTCTTAAAAAATTTGCAAGCGTAAATAATGCTACTTTATTTAATGTTATTTTTTTTATAGCTTTCTATGCAGATTTGCTTAACGATTGTACTTAAAAACGTTTTTAGTAGATACATAAACATAGAAAGCTAACTTTTTATTGCTACTTTAAACAAAACTCTCAGAGTGAATTCAGAATTCTTTTTCTCTTTTTTTTTAATGGCCATAAAAATTTTTATTTTTAATTACATTATTTTTTATTGAAAAATGTAAGTTGTAAAAAAAAATGTGGCAGTTTGTAAAAGTATATGTATCAATCTGTTGATAAGAAGATTAACTTTATATTATTAAACTGTAAATTCAATAAGGTATTTAAAATTAACTCTCGCATAAACCATTTAATTTGTAAGCTTAAAAAAAAAACCTATAAAAAAAAATTTTAAGGTTTTAAAATAAAGTGTACACATTGTGAAAGCAACTACATTTGCGTTCACTACTCTTGCGGTGAGGTTTCAGAGGTCGGGACTGCTAGCCACGTCCAGAGGATGGGGTAGATGTTGTGGTTTGTTCGTTTGGAGAAGTGAAAACACAGAATTTAGCACTTTTTATCGGGTATTTTCACGCATGTTTTCTCTCGTACTTTTTCAACCAATCCGAGAACGGAGGTTTTAGTAGGAATTGAATAACTTGTGTCGTTTTATTTAAAACTTGCGCAATGCTGTTTACATTGTTCACTTTAAAATTAAAATGTAATAAACAAACTAAAAATAAAAATGTAAAAATATAAAATTTACTGTACGATTTAAAAATGTAAAAAGAAAAGAAGAAGAAGAAAAAAAAATATAAAGTCACATTCTTTTAAAGAATAAATTTCCAAGCTTCTCAAACCCCATGGCACATTTTTACATCCTTCGCGTATCATTTGCTCTCACGTATCATCCTTCTTATCGCATAAATTCAAAAAGTTGGAAAAATTTTTGCGCGATATAGCTTTCTCTCTCGAGCAAATTGGCTTCCAATTCTCGGCCACGAATTTTTTCAAGCTCCAATCCCTTGGAAAAATAACGCACGTACTACATACATATACATCTACACACATATACATACGTACATATATAGAGAGAGAAAGAAAGAGAAGCTTGCAACATTTGTCTTTTTTTTACCCGTTTTCGCGTTCGAAATCGATTCGAGTCCAAGCCAATTCACGCAAGAGCGCAACTTGCACCTCTCAAGCTCGTATTTTTCGAGAGAAAGAAAGAAAGGAAACCTTTACACACACCAAGCTTGATGACGCGTATTCTCGTTTGTATGTATGTATATATATTTCATTTCTCTACAACAGAGGCTTATCGCGCTTACGCGTGAAATACAAATGAGCTTTTTGCGAGAGCTATCGATTTGCTAGCCCTTTTTGCTTTTTGCTTGCCAATCCTTACCCTCTCGTATATATAAGCTTAGCTACGTATTCTTTTTTTTTTCTTTTTCTTCGTGTGTATTTCTTCTCTCGCTAGGAGTGCCTGCATTCTTTTCTCGTTCTTTTTTTCTTGTCTCTATACTCAAGAAAGATCTTTCCTCTCTTTCGTTCGAGTTCTTGCAAGCTTATCCTTACCCAAGGGAGAGTTGGGTGGAATGAGAATCCGTTGCAGCTCTCTCGCCTTTTGTCTCCTGTAGAATATCATCTCTTGTGTTTTGCGATATAATATGGACGAGGATATGTGTATGTGTTGGCTTAATGTTTGTTCTGCTTCTCGGTTTTTTCTCTCACCTTTTATCAGTTCATTCGTTTTTTTTTTTTTTACTCCATTCACTCTGACTTTTTCTTTTTATTAAACGATACGAGCCGATGTTGACTTTTCTTGAAATTAAAAATGTATGGATGCGACACTCAAGCTTATATTTTTATTGAATATTTTTATAAGAAATTGATTGTTTTTTAATTGATACACTTACTTTTGTTGGATGAATACAGATTAAGGAAATGTATATTTTTATTTAAAATTATTCTTTTTTAATACAAAAGTTAATGCATTTGATTAAAATGTATGAAAATCCTTGTATGAAAGACTGACTATAAAATTTTTATATTGTAATGTTAAATACTGCTGGATTCCAAGCACTTAGTAAATGTACAATAAATTTTTTATTTTCTCAATATCGATCCCTATTTGCGCATTAAGTTCGTATAAAATCAACTACTTAAAACACAATAAAACTTTTTTATGGTCCTTCCACGTAATATCCGTCTTGCAATGATTCTTCAATTGCATCATTAGTATTTATATTTTCTATTTTTATATTTATTATTTCCTCCCTAGACAGATATTCTATTTTTAAATCGCTATTTTTTAATCCATCTTACGTCTTCTATCTATTTTCTTCTAGCCACGTGTGCTATTAGATCTCTCTTCCACAAGATCTTTATACTTGGGGATCTCTTTTTCTTTCTTTACTTGCTATCCACTTTTCTCTCGCTATACCAGCTCTTCTTGACACTTTCTTGAGAGCTTTCACACCTGGTGCTTCGTCATCGTTATCTTTATACCTTTTTTCTCCTTATTTGTCTCTTTTTTTTTTGTTGCCATTCCATGACCTTTTTATTTTTCTCTTCACAATATCATCAATTATATTAAATTTTATACATTGATATCTGCTGTTATGTAATCATGTGTACAATTTTTATTTTATTATTGTGTAAGAGGGAATCGCTTATAAAGGATGACTGATCATTGATATATTTCTAGAAAGTATTTTCACTTGGAAATAATGACTTTTATTAAGGGATGTTGTAGCGTCCTCAAGCAAGTATTTTTTATTACAGCTATGTCTTTGAAAAAAAGAGATTAATTTGTGTGAAGAAAATATAAGCTTATTTTTTGTTCTTTAAAAGCTCATTCACATAATGAATAATGTTTAACATTTTACATAGACAACTGCGCATACTTCTAACAATTTATGACAACGATATCAATTATGAAACTACGTGGCAGAAAATCGAAATTCTTTAAAACAAATTTGTTAATATTAGGTGATGAATAGCTGGTAAAAAATTCTGTACGAATCGTTTAATGTTACGAACAAAGGATCGCTGAAGATGAAGTATCTACCTTTGATAAAAAATTTTTTAATTGCAATTTTATAAAAAGTAATAACTCAAAAAGCTTTTATTCTTATTTATATAAAAAATTTAAATTGATAGTCAAAATAAATATTTCTTATTCTTAACAATCCCATTTATTTCTCTAAAAATGTATGAAACTTCAAGTTTACAAAAGCAACAAAGCAAAAGAAAAAATGTATCCGTTTATTTTATTTATTTTATTTATTTGTCTTTTTTTACTGGACAAGTGTCCACGCCCAAACATTTATTATAACCTTTGTATCCAACGTTACTTTCAAAACCTATAGTTGTTACATCTCAACATATTTTTTGTGCCTCTCTTCTCCAAGTGTTATTACCTTGCCCTCCAAAGCCCTTTTTTCATTATTTTTTCTTTTTTTTTCGTTTTGCTCCATTTACCACTTAGACATTGAACAGTTTTTAGACATCACCATTTTGACAATTCTCACAAACCCGTATCCTTTCTCTACTCGATCTTTCTCACTTTGTATCGTGTACCAGACAGTTTCAAGAAGGTTACGAAATGTGGTATCTTAGCTAATTCAAAAAATAAGCCTTGTCATTTTTTACTCTTGACAATAGGTTTTCTTAACCCTTTTTTTTTGTATTTTTCATCTTAAATAGCCCAGAATGCAAAGAAGAAAAGGTACAAAGAAAGAAAATAGATGAGCTAAAGGATTACTTGGGTTATTTCTGTACGTAAAATTGTTCTTTTGATGACCACTATTTTTCTTCAACTAAGAAACTTGTAAGTCTATAAAAAAAGTAAAAAATTAAAAAATCATTCAAATTTATTTAACATATTTATTAAATTTTTTAATCTTAACTCTCTTTCAAAAGAAAAAAAAATCTATTTTTTCCAACACATATTTTTCTATTCATTAATGCAATCATCCAAGATCTAAGCTGTCTTACAGAATGATAAATTCAACATGGTGCTCATAGAATAATACAAGGTAGATAAATTGAGGCAATTTAAAAACGTCTAACCATTTTTTACAATTTTCAAAAGCATCGCACACCAGCTGAAAAATCTGCGGCAAAGTACAGCGTAATGACGCGAAGAATCGCTTTGAAAGAGAGAATAAAAATTAATTTACATTTTGGGTTGAATAAGCTTAATAAAAAAAAGAAAAATAATGAAGAATCATAAAAAAAATTTCATTTTTTAACAAAATAATTTATAATTCTTAGATATCAAATAAAACCAATTAAGCAGAGAACACACAACAGACACCTGACCAAATTAGCTCAACACCTTCAATTAGTACACACGAGCACCTGATTCTCACATACGTCAACCAATCGACGAGGCCACAAAGACTGAAAAAAAAAATAAGAAACGTGGGAGTAAAGGCATATCGCTACGAGAGACGCGTGACGTGCGGTAAGAGTAAAAGGTATATATATGCAAGTGTAGTACACAAGCACGAATATGAGAGTACAACCGGACGTGAGCGTGAGACGAGGCCTCGCGGATTTTGGAGCTTTCTCGTTAGTTTCAGGTGTCTCGTTAGGCTAGCTGTACGTGGGATTTCGCGACACGCGCGCACACTCCGCGAGTGCATACTATAGCGTATGTGCTCCTAGCTAATTTTGAAAGCTCCTGCTTTTGAAGTTACACCTACGGACATGAGCTATCCGCGTATTTGTGTTTAAGCGTATGAGGGAAGGGAGTAAGAAAAAAAAAAGATGGATCTTAAATTTCTAGAATAGCTAACTTAACTCGAGATTCTTGTTCTTCAAAACAATTTTCTTCTTTTTATTTGTTTAAAGAACAACTGTAAGAAAAGTTTATGCCCAGAGTTCAGAATATCGAAACTTGATATTATTCAAGAATAATAATTTGAGATGAGAATAGAAGATTCTTAAAAATAATTTTAAAGACCAAACAAATTTTTTATAAATCATTAATATTAAAGTTTGAAGTAGCTTAATAATCAAAAAGTAATTACTTGACAAAGGATTTAAATGTCTAAAAGATTTTACCACGTCAAACGAAGTGCAGCTTGAAAGCCAACCTTTCTCGTTTTCACCGAAAAGCTTTTGAAAAATCCCCAAGCGATCCGTCAACGTAATTGCTCGACCATGCAAACGACCTCTTGTCTTACTTATTTTAAATGTCTCTCTATTCCTTTCCACAATTCCAAGTTCACGAAATTACAGAACAGAGAAATATTTAGTTTAACCAAGGCGAAATTCTAGCTTGCTTTGCTACTGGAATTTCGTCGCTTAAACGCAAGAAGAGAGAGAGAGAGAGAGAGAGAAAGAGGAAGATAGAGTTTAAGTTTAACGGTTAATAGCGCGGCAAATTGTTTCGGTCGTTTGCACAGGGATGCATCCCCTTTCCCGCTCCGGTCAAGTATGGCTACTGGACGTAAGCACACGACAGACTTTGGACCTCCAACGACGACGACGACGACGAGTTTAAATTTTACCGTTCAACCCATCCTCCCCTTAAGTTGCATCCTGGAAGTTTGTCGCGTTTTGGCTTGCTAAAGTTTCTAAAGGAAAGGGAGAGACGCGTTTGGCGTCTCGTGCGAATTGCAATTCAAATGAGATTTTGTTATGTTGAAACTATTTACTGATTCGATGAATTATTTTATGAAGTATTATTATCGGTGGGTAATATTTTATTTCCGTGTTAGATTTTACTTTTGGTGAGATGTAATTGTTGTTTGAATAAGGCTTAATTTGATTGAATAAAAAATATATGGTTATTTTAAAGTCTTTAAAATGTAGTTAATACAGATTAAACTATGAATGGATTAAATATAGTCTCTTTACCATTTAACTTTATGATTTGGATAGTTCAAACTAAATTTTCTTTAGCCTGTAGCATCTCAAATTTTACTGGTGTTTAAGAGTTTATTTCGTTTTGTTTTTTAATTATTTACAATATTTATTCAAATGTTTATAAAAAATCTTTAACAAAATAATTTTCAGATTAAAAGTGATCGATTTAAAGCCATCAGTTAAAATTTTAAATCAACTCTTACTTGAGTCTAAATTATTCCATTAGTAAATTGAACTGTTAAATTGCACTTACAACGATTACGTAATTGTTCTCCACTACGTTTACGAGTTGCATTAGATGTTTTGATACTTAAAAACACTTTTTTTTTATTTCGTTCAAAGATCACTGCAAAATACACAGTTAAATAACGATCGAATCTCTTGAGCGGGCAAAAGTTTCTTCTTGCTGAAAAAAAAATTTTAGAACTTCCACGTTTACTTATTTAGCCAACGTCAGGAGCAAGGCGCGTCTGCAAAATGCTGAGCCAATGCTGACGTGGTTCTTTTATCGACATTTGAAAATTTCGACTGTAGTGTGTGGATCTTTAACACAAAAGTCCCGTATGAGAAAATACAAAGTCTCGTAAAATTAAGTTAACTGTGCAAAATAAAAAAATGTTTAAAGCAAACATATATTTAGATATGCATTTGATTAGTTCTTAAGTCAAAGTTTACAAATTAACCTACTACAAGCTTGTCATAAAAAAAAACAATTTAAATTCCTTGAAAAGATATTGAAATTTTCATACTTTTTTAAAATGTATAAAAAAAAAATTGCTTTACACAAGAAAATTCTCTCAGCTTTCAACATTTAATAATTTTTCGAATTACCACGTGTATCCATAATTAATAACCCAGATGACCTGGCACACTAATTACATGCAAAAAACTTATAAACTTTCCAGAGCTTCTTATACCACGAACTCGATAGTTAAACGAAAAAAAAAAAAAAAAAATGCATAACCCTTAATGAATCGCCGGAAGCTTAAAATTAATACGAGAAGTAAATTATGCACAAGGTACTGGAAAAGTTTATCCCGTACACATCAATACACGCTCAACAGAAAACTACTACCTCTTCAAGAACGAAAAGAGCTAGCCATCAGCGGTGCACTTTAAATTAAATTTTTTTTCTTCCCTCTCATTATAAATTATAATGCTGCATCCCGTTCTTTTTCTTCTCTACCCCGCGAACTCGCCATCTTTTTCAACCCATTACATTTGCTATCCGAGCGTTTTTTTTATGCAGGGTCCAAAGAAACGTGCGCGCATTAAGAAGGTAATAGCTCGGATCTCTTGCTCTTGCTGGTAAAGTGAGCGCGAGGGCTTTTATTTTAATACCGTTGTAATTTTCGTCAAGCGAGAATGTATACTACGAATGTGACTCTTTTCTAACACGGTGTTAGTAAGAGAGACCTGGGCCACTAAAAATCCTAATGGCTTGATTATGAATCTGCATTTTAATTAAAACACATTGCAAGAGTGCGAGGTGTTACACTCATATAATTTACGCACAAGCGTCAAGTGCACTTTTGATAATGGTAGAAGCTTAGACGATATACTGACTAAATTCTTGCGACTTTTTTTTATTCGTAATGATTGTATGATATATATATATATATATCTGTAGATGTAAATACAAAATAACTCTGTAAATTTAGTTAAACATTATGTTTACATAGGAAATGTAAACAAATCCAGATTAAGTGTTAACTTAAGTGAAAATTTCGATTAAAATCTTTTCAAGTAGAAATACTTTGCTAATGACATGGCAAATACGCTAAACCATATAATCTCGATGTAAATACGATACAAACTATTTTCACTTCATTTAATGTAATCAACGAAAAATTTTCCTTTTTCTAAAATCACACATTTGCAATTCCATCTACTTTTTATGCCAAAGCTTTAAAATTTGAATTTTACAAGCAAAGTAAAAAAAGAACAAAAAAGTTCCGGTTTTTATTCGGACGAACAACAAGTAAAAAAAAAAAACATTTTTACCGAGCGTCAATCCGATGTTCCATCCAGCGGTGCGTCATAAAAGCAAATTATTTCCATAAATATTCAAGTAACGAAAAGAAAAAAAAAACATAAAATCCTGTACAACGCATTAAACACACCAAAAGAAACGCACTCAAGCGTTCCTATGCAAATCTAAGCGTGTTATCGCGCGCGTTTACACATTTTCTCTCCCTCTCTCTCCTTTTCCATTTCATTCCCATACACTGTTATACTCACTTGAGTTGCTTCTATTTTCTGTGTGCTTTGACATTTAAAGAGCAAATATATACGTAGGCGAGAGTCCGACTACTCTCGATCGGAAAAGAGCCAACTGACGCGTGAAAGTGTGAGACATGTGTCTGACCACAGCGATACTGTTACTACTGATGTACTGAATTCCGTATCTTCTTTTACCAATTTTCACTCTATTCATCACATCGGCTTTGTGGTAAGAATTAACTGAAAATTTAACTGTTAATTAATATTAAAAATTGCCTTAATATTTTTGTAGAATTATGTAGGAAATATTTTTGAAAATTTATGAATTCAAATATTTAAAAAATCGTATTAACTACTCGATCATCAATCAACAAGACTTAATTTTATAAAAACAATAATAAAATTGACACCTTACAATTTCCAGTAGTAAAGCCAGAAAATACAAAGGTATACAGAAGAAGCATTCACCCATAACACGTCACCAGGTTAAAAGCATTAAAGCGTTAGCGTTTATAAACACACATAAACACACACACACACGTCTACCTCTTCTAATAAATTCGATCGAGCGTTGCTTAATACGCATCCTATATATTCCTATACACACCACCTTTCTCTCTCTCTCACACTTTCCCTTCGTAACTCGAGCGCCAAATCGCTTACACAAGCATATGCACTCGGGAATTAAGCTCGACCAAGTGCAGCTTTTGCGCGTGGGATTAGTCCACACACGCACTAATGACCCAGTTAGTTCAAAGAGAAATTCAATAACGACGATATATATCGGGGTTTATTTTGTATAGTACGTAGGTGTAAGTATGTAATCGATGAAAAAAAAAAATTTTTTTTCTGCTCGTCAATAATTTTAACGCGTTTTCAAGATTCTTTTTTTTCTGCTTTAACGCTTTTTTAATGAGCTTCTGAGGCAAAGGATTAAATTGCGTTTATTTAGAAAGGTTTGAGTGAATTGTACACTTGTAGTTGAGGTTGTTCGTTCATTTGAGATCGATAATTGAGTACACGTGTTGACGCACCACGAATAGCTTTGTAATTTGTCGGACATTTCGTATACGATCGACTTTCATGTTAAAGCTAAATTTAAAAGTTATGTACAACAATTTCTGATCGAATTACATTCTGTCGACATTCATAAAATCAATAAAATATAATATATTATACCCTGTTAAAATTATACAAATCTTTAATATCAATTACCAAAGTAATCTTTTACTCGCATCAATATCAAAATCAATCAATCAAGCATATCAATCATATTTTAATTTATCACATCCATCTCTATACCTTAATCCTAATTCACAGTCCAAATCATCATACATACCAATACGCATTCAAGCATCTATATACACTATTTGAACCATAGTCATTGAACATATCTATATCCAGCATCATATAAGCAAAGCTACACTCAATACATACACACATACATATACAGAGACGATGACTAGTCGGACTCGATTTTCCAATCGCTCGCACACATAAAGGGATGGTGTATACATCGTACATAGCGAGTGAGAGCTTGTTTTGTCTTGGGACGTTGACGCGTGACCGATCGGTACCTCCCTATTATAGAGCTGCTTCGACTGTATTATTGGGCCCATTATGCTCACTTCGTAGGCTGTGCGTTCATTCGTATGACGGACCGATTGTACGATGACGACTTTGATTTGATTATATATATGTTGATGATTATAATGCGAGCATGACGCTTACGTCTAGTGTTTTTGTCTTTTATGGTATGGTAAAGTTTGGGTGTGTGTATAAGTAAGTTTCTGTTTGGATAATTTTGGTATTCTTAAAGCTGGTATGAGACGTTTTATTATGCTCCATTGAACAGGAAGAGATTACTTTTAAAATGAGATTCTTGGATGGTGTATTGAAAATTTTTTTTTTAAGATACCAATTCGTTTAAGTAGAATGGTGAGAATAATAAAATACAAATTGCTGATTAAAACTTGGAGAAAATCTTTTTGTAATTTAATCAGCATTACTAACAGAGTAAGACTGTTGATAAAAATAAAAATCCAAATCCCCTCAAAAAAAAAGGTTTTTGGTTATCATTCGTATATACACATACACATATAGCTAAAGGGTGACATAAAAAACCTCACGTGCAAAACGTCGTAGTCTTTGTCTAGTAAAGCTATACATATATACGAAATGCAACATCGTAGAAGACGAGCTGCGAAGAGCCTGCCATAAAGTTAGATCGAGCAGCTTTCCGGCGTTGGATATAGCACTAGGAGTAAAACTGGTAAATAAAGGAGAGAGAGAGAGCTCGATTTTCTTTCGACAGCAGCAGGTGCGAGCATGGGAATGCGCATTTAAATGCGCACTCGGTTGGAAGAGCTAAGGCTATAAAAGCTTGAAGATCCTATAGACTGTAACTTGCTTCCTCGAATGTATATTTATGCTTTTAAATGAGGATTTTGTAAGAGGGCGCTTGGAGGATCGTAATTATTATGCGCTTGCGTTGTTGACTGTTTCTTGTGGAAGATTGTTATGGTTTGTTTAATATTTTCATGTTTATTTTTTCAAATTAGCAAGTTAATTTTGAAAATAATATTTAAATGTTCTATAAAATAGATAAATAAAATGTGATTTTTACAATTTTGATTTTATGTATTAGATGAAAAGTTAGATTATTATGGAAAATATTTTTGTTTGGGATTTAATAGTTGCAGTAAAGTTTAACTTACGTATACCATGGTTATGTATTAAAGCTAAGCGTTTGGATAATATAGCAGCTTTAGCAGTTAAACTCACCTGAAACAAAAACAAATTAAACTTTATTTTTAAACAATCAACGGAAAATGAGTTTTGATAATATTATCAAGATTTGCATAATATCATTGTTAGAATTGAATAATAACAAAACAACAAAGGATAACTTAGAGCACAAATGTTGTACTTAAGTCAAGAAATCCCCTCATACCATCTGCAAACATCTTACCCCAAAATCCTCCAACTCTAATAGAAGCATTTAAGATAATTTACGATGTCCAATTTGGCCAGGAGAATCCGCAATATTTACACTCCGAATAAATCATCTTTCAATTACAAGCTACGCTCAGCCAACGAATTGCCGCCTTGATCGCTCTTTAAAGACGCGAAGAAACTCTCTTGCAAGCTAGAAACCACCAAGGATCGCGTTCTCAAATTTATGACTCATTAAGCCTATACATACGAGAGTGAAAAGTCCGCGCGCTAAGTTCGCCAAGAAGATCACAAGCGTCAGAAAGATCGATCGCAAGCTCTTGCAAGCTCTAGGAAATCTTTCTCACGGTAGGGAAGCTTTGAATCCCCGCCGATCGCAGGGACATTATTTACAATCGACGAAGATCCTGCGGGGCTTGTGTGCACCAACTTGTCTACAGACACACCTTTTTTTATCAACTTATGGTGAGAACTTCTTGGACCGCCTACTGCGTAAGACGCTTGGATATTTGTTGGCGATGGCAAGTAATTTGTCTTTCTTTTTTTATTTTTCTTTATAGTCGTTTTTTAGAAGTATTTTTATTTTCAAAAAATATTTCATTAAATGTAAATTATACTTGAATAGGTAAGCAATGAAAATTACAAAACTGAATGGATATTGAAAATTGAATAATTACGAGGGCTCATATTGGATAATACCCCATGTTAAATTACTATGCTTTTATAAAGATATTCGTATCACAATGAATAATGAAGATCCGATAAAAGTATCGACAAGCGAGCTTAATTAACGCTTCTACTGAATTCGTGAAAATTTTAAACTGTAATACTGCATATTGAGAGTCTTAAATTTCCCAGCATAAATTTTATTTATAAGACTTATTTTAAAAGCGATATAGATATTTTGAGTAGTTTTAAGCTTAAAATAGTTAATAAAAAACAACTACTCAACGTATAAAATAAATTGAAATAACAAAACTACTATAATGACACATAAAAGTTAGTCTTTTAGTGCTTGTCAAAATGCATATATATTTCAAAAGCGTCAAAAAAAAAGTAAAACACATTCCATAAGTAGTTTTAATATTATACGTAACATAAGCCGCGAATACGATCATCAGTCTTTGTCACCTGGCGAGTGAGCTTGCAGCCTCGGAAAATTTCTAACGCATACATGATGAGGAAGGGAAAAGGGAGGGAAGAGGAGAGGAAGTGTTGCATGTTTACGTTACAAATTGACACTCTGAACTTGAAACTTTTGACTCGAGAGCCAAACATAGTTTCGTGCAAATTTGTTGTGTTTGTGTATGTAAACGTACGTGGACACGTATGTGTGCTCTTAAAGTTTTAGCGTAATGTCGTACTGTATGAATTATAGAGTTGAAAAACAATACAAAGTGTAAATTTGTATTAAAATGTTAATAACAATGGAATAAAGTTAAATTGTGATGTTTTTGGGAGAAAATAAATTTTAAAATTTGTTATTTAAGGCACCAACAATTTCTATTACATCTTGGTAATTTATCTATGTCAAATTTATAAGCTTAACAATCATTTTGTAATTAATAGACAGGCAAAAATAGTCAATTATAGCTTATACATCATTGTTAATCTGGTTTTCAATTACAGCAAAAGCCTATGTAGCTTTTAACCGATATCTCTCTCTTGGCTTGTATATACTATATAATAGCGTCAACGTGAAAATCGATAGACGGTCGACGTAATGGGATGTAAAGTATACTCTCGAATATTCATTTTACCTTCGCTTCATTTTCATCGAACCAAAAAGAAAAAAAAGACTTCATTTTCAGCAAATATTACTTTCAACCTTTAAAATCGCTTAGTCACAGTCAAGTTTAGAACACACGATGCATTATAATTTTTTTGAGATTTTAAAATTCATCTATGAATTCTTTGTAAAATTAGCATCGAGTTAACGTCCTATGACTTTGGCTTTCAGGAACTCACTTGGTGACTAAGCGACGTCAATAACTCCAAATTTACAGGGCTCCACTCCAGTTATCTGATTTAGTGTAGGGCTTGAGCCTGAGTAAAAGTGATAGTAAGGAAGAGAGAGTGAGATAGAACTTCGTGGATTTAATGTATTTAAAGTGCATACCAGTATGAATTTCATAATTCATAAATCATATCTTTGCTATAATCAATTTCAACACTTTGACGAAACGAGTATAATTTAACTTTCAAAATTTCTTTTTTACCCTACTCAAATCTGACAAAGCAATTAGCCCGTCTATAATTTTCAACGATAACAGCAAAGTCGAAATATCATTCATAAAGAAAGTAATTCCCGACGTTCGATCTTAGTCCTATACGTCTATAACACTTACTCTTTAGCTTCGAGTTCTTTATCAGGTTAAATCAGAAGCATTTACTACGGAGTTAGTTGCC
>JAPYZE010000207.1:0-53913 GCA_030522805.1 Leptomastidea abnormis | reverse complement strand
TACTTTTTGAGAATCCCCGATACTCCAGCATCGATTACTTTTGGTTTACTCGATTATTTTACTCGGATACTTTTTTCGAGTATCGCCCATCCCTAGTCCGCGCTGCATCAGGGATCACGAGGAGTAAGAAAGAGAGGAAAGCTGCGACTGAGAAAGGAAAGGAGAACGTCGCCGGCGTCTTCTCTATTCCGTCGCACATATATACCTATATTGCAATAATAGTAGTTTGGCTTTGGTACTTCTGGTGCGCGCTTGCACGCAAAAAGAGAATTAAAAAGAAGAGAGAGAGAGAGAGAGAAACATACATAAAAGCTACATTGGTAGCGCATAAGAAAGAGAGTTAAGTTAAGTAGATCGAATGCAGCTTGAGAAGCACGCAAGAACGTCATCTGCGAGTTATACGCGTGTACGAGATAAGATACACTGAGATACTACCTATACATATTACGTCCTCCCACTCACGGTGCGTCTTCCTGGCTGGCTGAGGTCAACCCCTCTCTTTGACATAATATATACATACATCAAGAGTGGCTGCAAGGCGTCGTTGAGAGTTGTATGTACATACATACATATTATACGATTCAGCCGGCCGCAACAATACAACATCGATACATATTATATCAACGCGATCACGACAACGACGCTGTGTGTATACATCTATCCTTTCCTCCCTCTTACTCACTCGTATAAGTCATTCTCAGTCTGTAAGGTGTATCTATGTATGTATTGCAAAAAACGTAAATGTATGTTTACGCGAGGCAAGCTACTGCTTTTGCTGCTGTAGTTGTATCTATAAGTACAGCGCGCGCACCCGTTGCACATGTATCATCATCATCATCGTCAGCAACCACATCATCATATACATCATAATCGGAGAGAAGAGAGAGAGAAACGCATCAGTGAACAGTGTAACCAGTATTAACATTCGCACAGATATAAAGAATATAGAACACAGTGAGTGGAAAAAGAACGAAATAGAGAGGGAGTGAGAGAGAGAGAGAGAGAGAGAGAGAGGACGTTGCCGTCGACGGGGAGATATCGTCTCTGCAGCTTGCACCGGATGCGCCGCTGTGAGCGGCCGCGAGAGAGTATTAGCGCCGGAGCGGCCGGAGCAGAGGAGAGCATCAGTGTGTGTATACGTGTGTTGTACCTAATATATAGAGTACTATTACTATATAACCTGCTTGCCCCCTCCTCCTCCTTTACCTCCTCATCATCATCGTCGTCGTTGGCTTCCCCCCTTGGGGCAAAGGAGCGCCCCTGCTGCCGGGACCCGAGACTTCTTCTTTCAGTAGCAGTAACATTTGGAGAGTAGTGCAGCGGGTATCTCGTATCTGTTAAAGAGAATCCTATACTTATACTTACCCTCCGCTGTCAGCGGTGTCCACGACGACGACGACGACGGTGTCTACGTCAACCTGCAAGCTTAGGTGCGCCAATCAAATTGCCCTCTTCTCTTCCTTTTGCCTGCTGCTGCTGCTCCGCTGGTGCGCTGTTTAGTTTAGACACGCCGACAAGTGTACTTATATATGAGTGCGACTGTGAGTGTGTAATATGCATATAAAGAACTCTGTCCGCCCTGTTTACGTTTTTGCTCCGGTTTCTTAAAACCTGTCCTCTGGGATAGAATTAAAAGGTATATGCATATTAGTGTTCTTCTTCTTCGAGCCGGCTTGGGACACGCGCAGTTTACCTACATATAAATATTACGTATGTAAACTCTTCTATCTTTCTCCTCCTTTTTTTTCGGTAAACGCGGAAATTTATTCTTCTACCTATATATGTGTGCGCGGGGGAGGGATGCGAAAGAGCATTTTATATCGTCGTCATCGCAGATTGCAAATTTTTTTCTTTCTTTTTTTTTATTCTCTGCTGTTGCTGCAGCGCTTTCCTTCACGCATCTATTCGTGCCAAACGTAATACATTAATTTTTAGGAGTTGACAGATCTCCTCGCGTAACTAGATGTGGTTTGATATAATCGTATATATTATAAGTGAGCGCGACGAGGACGACGAGGACGACGACGATAACAGAGTATATAGAATATAACCGAGGAAAGAGGGAAAGAAAAAAATGACCGATAAACGACGATTCTCGTAGCCGCGTGTGCGTGTTGCCTATATAGTCTATATAGCGTCATATATAACTGCGAGAGAGAGAGAGAGAGAGAGAGAGAGAGAGAGAGCTCTACTTATATACTCCCTCGTCGTGTGTTCCTCGCTGAAGCTCGCTGCTCGCTTCCCTCCGTAAGTCGCCGAGTTTTATATATAATAAGCCTGATAATTTATAGTATACGTGTCCTTGATGATAGGTTCGCGCGAGTTTGCTTGTTCCTTGCATAATAAAAATAATACACTCTCTCGAGGCTTTAATGTCGTCTGCGCTTTTCAGTAAATATACAGAGTCTCTGTTGTGTTTTTTAAAGCCATTGCACTTTGGAGTTAGGTTAGATCGTGATGTAATATATAAGAAATTGTGACTCTTACGAAGCGAGATAAAATATATTCTAGACTGCTCGTTTGAGATTCGCTTTTAATCGTGTGAATGTAATTTTATTGCTTGATGTGTACATGAGATTTTAATCGAATGTCCACGAATTCGATGGTGAACGCTGAAAGTTTAGACTTTTTTTATGATTCATGTGTTAGTGTTTGTACCTAACTGTTAAAGGAGGATTTAATTATACATGGCTTTGCTCTAATCTAATAAATGATCATTTCAATACTCATTCCTTTTTGTCATGTTTTATCACATAATATAATACTGCTTAATTTGACAGCCAGAATCAATAGTAGAGAAAGATTAATTAAAATATTTAATAAAGTTTTCAATACATATTTATTATTCATTACATGAGCTTTCTTAAAAATTGTATCAATTTCTAATTCTGAATAATTATTGAAGTAAATTAAAGTAATAAATAATCAAGTATTGTTAGCTGTAATGCAATTAATTATTATAATTTATAATGTATTTAAATTATACTTATGAATTTTTATAGTATTTTCTTAATAATAGTTTTCCTTATAATATAATTATGAGAAAAAAATAAATATACAAAAAAAATTATTGAATAGTTTTCACTGAAAAATCAATAAAAAATTATATGTTCTTGTAAAGTGTTTTGAAAATAATAATATTGTTTAATTCAATTATATAAATAGTGACATGACTCTATTATATAATATTTGTTAACATAAAACTCATTGCAAAATTATTTCTTCCACAACTTATTTTTTAAAAATTTTAAAAATTGTTCAGGTAATTTTCAAGAGATTGGAGTGTATCTGATGCACTTCTCCGTCGCACTACTACTTGTAGTAAGATGGCTGTACAGCTGGATGGCGGAGGAAAAGATGATTTGAAAACACAATTAACCACAAGAGAAGGAACCTATAAACTTATGACCCTGTCGGAGTATTCAAGGCCAAATAGGGTAGGATATACCAACAGCCAGGGAAGCGCCTCCGTCAGGGTCTCCTTTGTAACGCTACCCGATCCTGCTGACCCCACTGGCACAGGTGACCGAATGTGTTTCAATTTTGGCAAAGAACTATATGTCTATGTCTACAGGGGTGTAAAAAAGGTAAATAATTTTTCTTAATTTTTTTTTTATTTTTCTTTATCTAAACTGTAAACAGAACTAGTAATGAATAGTAACAAAGATAAGGTTCTGTAGACTACAATTTATAAAATTTAATCTTCAATGACTAGACCATTGCCATACTTTATCAATTTCCAGCAAATAATTTTATCTTTCAATAAATAGTTTTTAAGAGTACATTTTTCAAATTAAAACAAAATACTGAAATTAATAGTTTTTTAATAAAATTTTCAATTTATTTATTTTCATTTACTTTACTATAAATTATGTATTTTATAGGCTGTTGACCTAAACAAGCCAGTGGATAAAAAGTTATACAAAGGATGTAATCCAACGTGTCATAATTTTAATCAAACTACAGCAACTGCTGACAGTGTACAACTATTAGTAGGTTTTTCAACGGGATTAATACAATTAATAGATCCTATAAAAAAGGAATGTGGCAAACTGTATAATGAAGAGGTAAGGACAAATTAAAAAAGTAAACTTGATTGATAATTATTATAAAAATTAAACTTATTTATGATGCTTATTTATCTAATCTTTCAAACTATAACATGTTAGACATTTTTTTTAATTCCTTTAGAGCTAAAAATGTATTTTATTAATTCAAAATACAAATTACTTAAAACAATGTACATTGTTATGTGGATTAGTGATTAATAGCTAAGACAATTAATTAAGACTGCTCAAACTCTATAGATCTAAATTAAATGCAATTATAACTCAATCAAATAATTAAGCTTACCCAACTTAAGATTACATAACATACTATGGACTCTATTCACATTAAATGCTTAAAAGAATTTCTTGGAACAGTAATAAATTATTATTATTAATAATATTTCAACTAATAAATTCTGAATATAACTTATTTAGTTGATAATTATTGTATAATTCTATTTGCAAAAATCTATTTACTCCAGTTTATAATAATTTACAACAACTATGCATCATATAAATAAAAATCTACAATAAAAAATATTGGAAAATCTCTAATGTTAAAAATTCATAATTTTTTGTATAATATCATTGAAGTGCTACATTTTAAAATAAAAATTTTTAATAAAAATTTATCTAAAATTGAATGTTTTATATTTCAGAGGCTAATAGACAAAACGAAAGTAACTTGTATAAAATGGGTCCCAGGCTCAAGCAACCTTTTTCTAGTATCTCACAGTTCAGGACAGTTGTATCTTTATAATGAAGAGCTCATGTGCGGCACAACGCCACCGCATTATCAGCCGTTCAAATCTGGCGACGGCTACGCCATACACACGTGCAAAACCAAGTCCACCAGAAATCCGTTGTATCGATGGGTGATAGGAGCCGAGGGCTGCTGTATAAATGAATTCGCTTTTAGCCCGGATGGCTCAAATTTAGCGGTTGTGTCCCAAGATGGATTTCTCCGAGTATTCCACTATGACACAATGGAGCTGGCTGGCTCGGCGCGAAGCTACTTTGGTGGATTCCTGTGTGTTTGTTGGTCGCCTGACGGCAGGTACGTAGTTGTCGGCGGCGAGGACGATCTGGTGACAATCTGGAGCTTCCACGAGAAGCGAGTGGTGGCTCGGGGCCAGGGTCACCATAGTTGGGTGAGCGTCGTGGCGTTCGATCCTTACACCACGTTCTACGGCGATCACGATCCCGATTTTAGCGGCTCGGATGACGAAATATCTGTGCCGCATACCAACCACAACCACGTGCACGAAAAGGCCAAAAGATTGTCAACGACCTCGCACTCGAATCGCAACTCTTGCAGCTCTGAGCTGAGGGTATCAGGTGGCACGTGTTACAGGCTAGGCAGTGTCTCACAAGACACACAACTCTGCTTGTGGGACATAACAGAGGATGTGCTACGGCAGCCTGTATGTCCAAAAAGCCGGGCCTCGGTATCGGCTGCAGGTTCCGGTGTATTTAGCTCATCGGGTACCTTCAGCAGTGGCAATGGTGCTATGTCGAATCACCACACAAGCAATAGCAAACACGCCAATTCCAACAATATCAGCAGCTTCAAGGAGAACGCGACCGGCGGTTGCAGCGGTGCAGGTGTTGGTAATGAAGGCAATAGCAGTGGTGGCAGCAATAGCTCGGGCAGCAGTGTCACTGTTTCAACGGTCAATTCATTGACGCAAAGGCTAGCCGGGGGTTTAGGCTTTGGCGAGCGCAAGGGTGATAATCACAAGAGAAACTTTAGTTTAACGATACGAGGCAGTGGCTCGTCTACGGGTGGCGCCGGTAGCAACAACGCGGTACAAAACAGTGTTACGGACAAGGGCAACACGGGTAGTAGTAGTACAAATGGAAGTAACTCTAACAGTGTCGGAGGGAGTTTGGGCACGAGCAAGAAAGTTAGTTCTGTGATGGATGATCCAATGAAGCTTATAGGAACGGTCTGGTGTCCCAGGTTCGACGAGTGCCCAGTGCTGGAGCCGCTGGTGTGCAAAAAGCTCGCTCACGAGAGACTGACTGAATTAGTGTTTAGGGAAGATTGCTTTGTTACGGCATGTCAGGACGGATACGTGTATACTTGGGCTCGGCCTAGCCACATGGTACGTCACCTCACCATAAGCAATACCTTGCACAGACCACACAATAGTCACAGTCACTCCTCCTATCCCTCTAGCTCTTTGCGATCCAACGATCTTTGATGCATCGTCCGCCCTTATTGTTACCAATTTTTCGTAACGTAGAATATTTTTTCGATTCATTGTATCTATTTGGATAGAACTTTTGATACTTTGAAATAAATACTTTTTGTTCTTTTATGTTGTTTTATCTGTTATAATAATTCTTAGTTATTTATTATTAAATATTTTTTTATCAATATTAAAATATCAAAAATTATTACTTTCGTTTCAATAAGTTATTAGCAAAATATTGTTACTGTTTTGAACAATTACAATTTAAAAATTTACTTTGCATAAGAATTTTATGTTAAAATTATTATAACATACGCTTGTTATAAATTAAACAATATTTTAACTATATATTTGCATTGTGATTTAAAATGGATAATTTTTAATCCTTGTGCATGCATTTGTAACTGCAATTATTAACCACAAATACAATGTCAAAACGTGCAAGCATTAAGAATTTTGACAATATTTAAAAGTACAGTTTAATACTTGAAAGACATTTTAATCCTGATTGTCCTATAACTAAATAGTAATGGAAAAAAAAATTAAAGAAAATTCACAAATATATACAAATGTACTTATCATGTACGCAATAATGCCTATTATTTAAATGACCATACAAACAAAACAACGTTGAATTGAGCAACTAAAGGTTTTTAATAATAATCAAGACTAGTTTGTAACTATTTTTACTTTTTTTTTATTAGTATAACATATGAAACAAAGTTATAACATATGAAACAATTGTTGAAAGAACAATTGATACTGTGTGCATGACATTTATTTTATTTACATGTGCGTTTTATAAATTCCTCCTGTATTTATTTTGCATTTTTCACAAAACTAAGAATTATCATAAAATTTAAATAAAATAAATACATTTTTGTTATTTGTTCTAGTATAATTATATATAAACATACAATGAATGAACAAAAAAATTATCTCAAAGTAGAAAAAGTAAGCTTTTCTACAAAGAAAATTGTAAATAATTAGTAAAATACAAATTGCGTAAAAACGCCTCAACTCCTTACTAAGCATTGTAGAAAAAGATACATAAAAATTCTTGTATCACTTAGTGATCTCTTTGTTATTGTTAGAACTAGTTTATTGACAAAAAAAAAATTATTAAGCGCGAAAATAGCCAAGAGTTAACTAAATTAAGAGAATGATAATAAAAGTATTAGTTAAGCTCGTGAAATAAAGTTAAAAATTCAATTTTTTATATTTAAGCTTGTTGAAATGCTTGCATCTAAATATTATTTTGTTTTTGCAATACAGTAGATACTTTATTTTCATTACACTTAAATTTAATTTTATTTTTAATGTAAAGAAATAAGTATAAATAATAAACAAGTTGTGCCATTCAAAAAAAACTAGAAATAAACATCAATCAAGAGTGGACGAATATATTTTATATAACATACTCATAAAATCGTTATAATCATATTTGTTTTTAAAGTCTTTTGAAACTTAAAATTTGTACAAAATGAAGTTTACTTAAACAACATAGATGTAGGTTTTTGTATGAATTAATTATTTTGTTTCAAAAAACAAACATCTTTCTTGAATTATAGGTATTCAAACAATTCAAACAATTCTTTCTGATGAATAACATGAAAAATGAAGGGATGTACAGCAACAAAATTATTTTAGTGTGGATTTCTTTATTGAATTCATATATTCGAAAAAATTTCTAAACTTAAAAATCCTACTATAGAATATATTGCTATAAAAAGTGTAAAAATATAAACTATATAAATATCAATGTATCCTGTCAAGTCTTGATAATAGGGCAGGTCCCTTGAATCCTTATCCCGTCGTATAGTTGTAATAAATTTAGTATAAGCATTATAAAAAGAAAATAAAAGCAATGAATCATGTAGTTTATTCATAGGTTCAATTAAGGATAATAAGGCAATTAATCTTCTGTTACAACACGATTACTTGTCTTTGTTGTAAAATAAAGCAAAACTTTGAATGAAAAACCTTTGCTTGCTTTTCCTGCTTGTTTATTTAGTAACCGTGACGCACCTGATATTAAATTATTTTTAATGCTTTAAGTTTTTTCAAAAACGTCTACAAGTCTGACTATACATATACACATCTTATTGACGAGACATGTACAAGTTTTTTTTTGTGAATCCAATTTGAGTTTTTTTTGATACTGTAAAATTTTAAAGTTTGAATCCTTTTCTCCTTTTTTTTTAATATCTGCAACTTATGTAACTCTTAACATTTTTAATTATTCTAAACATTGTTATTTAAACAAGCTAGAAGTACTTCAATTCTTTTTGAATAATGCTTGCGCTTTGTTAAAAAATGAAAAAAAAAAGCAAGTGAGGCACACAATTTTATTTTCATAATATTAAAAACGTTGCTTTGGCTGATGCAAGAGACTTTGGATGATAAAAAAAAGACCAAATCTCGTTTTAGCATGGTACGTATAAATTATTTTTTTTTTTCGTATCTAAATCGCAATTTAATAACTTTACATAATAAGCTTTATTTTTGTCCTATTTTTACTAGCATAATAATTATTATTATTATTATTAGTACACTGTTTTATGCATGTTTTTTAAAAGTTATTTCTTCAATTTTTAGCATGCTTATTTATTTGTAATATTTATTTTTATGAATGAAATAAACATTTATTTTATATTGTACAATTTTTTAGCTTTAAAGTATTTTTGCATTATTATTAAATCATTATTAGAATAGTTAAAATAATTTAGTTACAAGAAAGAAAAGAAAATTACATTTTATCTTATTATTCTGATTGATTCCAATCTCATATCAACAAATGAATAAATTATAACTATTTCCTTTCAATTCTAAAGTATATTGAAAATTAAAAAAACATGCAGTATCTTTACAGTTCAATATCTATTTCAGTTTTCATATCTTGTTTTGTAATTATATAATAACTCATAATTTTACAAAAAAATTTTAGACAAAGTTTAAATATTAATAAAAAATTATTAATTAAATAGTACACTACTTTTATTATTATTTTGTTTCACTATTAACCGCGTTTGCAAAACTAATTGTATTCGTTTTTCTTTTTTAATGTTAAAATATAAGCAAAATGAAATATATCAAATTTTAAAATTTCGTTTCTTTTCTTACGAATAACAGGCTGGAATGAATCAAGTTGGGAGTAGTCTCCGCGTTGTGAGTCCAGCTGAGAGCAGTAGTACCATAGTATAACGACAGCAGCCCGACTTCTCCTCGACACCGGTACATCAAGGATCTAGCGGCTCATCGTAGAGAATTAAATCATCAAATCGTCATTTGTACCATTAAACTAAAATGCAAAAGAAAAACAAAGTAAAAGAAATCAGAAAATAAAATTAAAAAAAAAGTAAGGATAAAACCAAAATCGTCACTAAAATTGTATAGCGGAAAGAAAAGATATAAGCGAAAGTGATGATTTTTTAGTTCATTCCACAATAGAGACGCGGACTTTAGAAACGACGAAGGCGCGGATGGCGACAACGAATAAGTTAGTCGAAATAATGCGGCTTTTTAATTCGTTGACTAATCGTCCCATCGAGACTGATTAAAACTTGGGCAAAATAATAAGAAAAAAAAAATTAAAAAAAAAATAAAGTAAAGTAAAGTAAAAATAAAAAAAAAAACAAGACGTTAAGAATTTCTTCTAAATGCTTTTATATCGAGTCATCGAAAGAATATATTTCTCAATTTTATGTAAAACGATGAATGAGTGGGAGTGCAGTGACAAGATTTACCGTAAAAACTATTCCAAGGAAGACCTAAAAGTGTTTCTATTATTTGTTCTTCAAATGCGATTATGTCATTCCAATAAAGTTTATGCTGAGTAAATTATAAAAAAAAAAAAAATCTGTTGTATGTCTAAATTTTGATGATCATTAAAAACGACTTGTCCATTCCTAAGCCTTGTCTTTTAAATTTTTTGTTATATTTTTAAATGTAAGATTAAAAAAAGTATTAGGTTTTAGCTTAAATTTTTTTCAGTTTATGTAAATTTTATTGTTTTATCTCCTGTCTAATTCTAATCCTAATTTTTGATATCCGTACAGCAATGGAAAAATTTTTTTCTGATAAATGATTAGTGTATATCGAAAACCGGTTTCAATGAGATACATAGATTCTCTTTACGTAAGGAGGTCTTTAAATTAACGATAAAAAGGAAGATCCATCTATATTTAATTTTTTGCGGTTCGAAGTTTACCGCGCATTCAAAAAAGAGTCGAGTGGGAGTTAAGAGACAGCCAATCATAGAGTAGCTTTTGCGCGCATGCTTTACACATTATATTTCAGTCTCCAGCCTCCTCTCCTTTTAAAATCGGAGTCGGAGCAAAACCGTTTAGTTGTCGTTGGCTTGGCCGTTGCCGTTATTACGTTAGCGTCTACTGCTTTGTTTGCAAAAGTTTAAGAAGCAGAAACGATTTGAAAGTTTATTTATTTTTGAATTTTGATAATGTAGCATTAAAAATGATTCCATACATTGTTGTTAATTTCCGAATATTGTGGGTATTTGTTTTAATAAATAGTACAGTCGAAATATTTGCTTTTATGGGGGATGCTATGTTAAAAAATGAAGGAGAAAAGCAATTTCTCATGATAAAATGTAAGAAATAAAGTGTATGTTTGTTAATATTTTTTGATTATAATTTTTTAATCAATATATTAATATTTACATTCAATCAGCTAAATCAACAATGTCTTACCATGGAGCATGCTGGCACAATGCAATCAAATCAATAGAAAATAGTTGTGACAAATTAAATGACAATGAACACATGCTCTTGGCCCTTTACTTAGCCAATTGTTTTTTTGAAGATTCTGGTCACTCTACTTATTCTTGTCATTTGAAAAATGATAAAAGTGAAAGAGGGTAAACTATCTATAATTGAGAAATATGTTTGGTAAATACACTACACATTTTCTTTTTTTATAGGAAATGTATCAGAGAAATGTCAGATCGAGCATACCATGTTTACAATGAATTTTATATTCATACGTCACACATGTGCTTTTTTTTAAATCATGAAGTTTGGCAAACAGAAACTCAAAATACAATAAAGCAGTTTGTATTATGATAAACTAATTATATATTTAAATTGAGTTTAAAATTATATTTTTTATTAAAATTAAAATATTTTGTGTAGCTTGTTTGAAGCATCTTCTCTTATGAAACAGCAATTATTAGAAGCATCACATATGCAGGGTGCCATGCTGGAAAGTCAACAAGAGGGATTAAAAATTCAAAATAAACTCTTAAGTAATGGCAAAGTATTAGAAAATATTATACAAAGTTCAACAGCTTCTGTGACAAATATGGTATCAAGTTTCAAGTAAGTCACTTTTACACAATTTTTTTTGAGTAAAGAAAATTATTACATTTTAATTTTTTAGGGAATCTGTAAGAGACCAAAAAGAACTTCTTTTTCAAATATTTTCATATTTGAAAACTTTTCAAAATTGGATCATTACAGAGGTTTCTTGGTTTCAATCTATTATTTACTACACAGTCAGTTGTATACTATCAGCATTATTTACAGCATCAAAAAAGACAGCAAATGCAAGAATAGTTTTATTTGTAACTTTGAGTTTGAATGTAATTATTGAAAGAATGTTAGTTCAATATTACAATAACATCCCAGATGAAATGAATGATGATAAAATTAATTTAGTTTACTGTATTTGGTTTGTTAGAAAAGTAGCAGTATTATTGTGTATCTTTAGTTTACTTTACAATTATTGCTCTTACAAAAATGAACACTTGGAAAATTTTAGAGTTTTACAAAGAATTGAAGATCGTCTAGATTCTTTACAAACTGTTACTCTTTTGGCTGATACACCTACAATAAGTGAGTATAAATTTTCTAAAAATTTAAGTATTAAAAATTTTTAATATTAAAAAAATATTTTTATTATAGGGTACTCTAAAAGATTGGCATTGAAAAAGTTAAAAAATAGCATAGAAGAAGTGGAAAAATCTCCAGAAGTTATGGAAAATTTGTCAGAAAAAAAATCTAAATAAATAATAGATTTATTATTTTGCAATTGTACATAAAATAACAATGTAAATAAATATATTTATACATACATACTTAATATATATATTCATTGTAAAACATTCAAAATTTTTATATACATTTAATTAGTATATATATTAAATTATCCTAATATACTAACTCCATTTAGTTTACTGGTACAACCTTACACAAGTTTGGAAATAATACTAATGTTTCAAAATTTTACAAATTTATAATTAAAATAACATATTTGTAAATAAATTAATTTAGTTAAACATTATTTCTTCTGAATCTTGTTGAACAAGTTCATTTTCACGCCCACTCTCATTTTTATCATCTTCTAACTTTAATTCAAATTCACTTTCATCAGAAAGTAGATCTGGCGTTTCTTCATCTTCCCCAATAGATAATGATCTATTTTTTTGTGTTGATGTAGACTTTTCACTACTTTTTAAATCTTGATTATGATTTGATGTATTCAATTTATTTGGATCTTTAAGTTTGATTTTTTTACCTGCACTGTAATTTTTTTCTCCGTCAAACCATGTTCCACATTTTGTTTCAATTTTAGAATTAGAACATTTGTTCAAATTTTCAGCTTTTCTTTTTTCTGGTTTTATACCGGTACCCGTATTCTCACATATCTTAGTATCTTCATTCTCACTATCTGTAGCAGCATCATAAATGTTGTTTTTATTTTTTTCTGAATCATGTGAATTATTTCTCAGCTCTCTATTTTTTTCTTTTTTTGAATTTAGAAGGAGGATAAATCTTTTATATAAGTCAACTTCCAATTGCTCTTTGGTAAGTATTGCTTTATGCAATTGCTGTATCAATTCTACATTTGTTGTTTTAAAATCTTCGTTCTCTTTTTTCCATTCACAGGCTTGAGTTTTTATCGTTAAAAAGTTATTTAATAAAAAAGAAGTGAACTCCACATAGTCGTTTATTGAACCACTTTGTACCAAAACCTTACCAAGTAACCACTTTTTCTTTTTCCAATGAAATTTATTATTTTCTAAATTAAAGTCTATCTCTTCATTGTTGCCTGATAAAATATCTTGCATTTCATTAATATAGACATCTAGTGTTTTTTCAAAAATGTGTGCATGCTCAGTAAAGCCTTCCAATGGTACCTAAAACCATATTACGAATAAAAGATTATGTCCATTTAAAAATCCAGCAGACTTGAAAAGATTTAAAAAAATGAAAATACTGTAATCTTATGACTGTTAATTGTTTTTAAACCATAAACAAATTAGAAAATTAACTAATAAAAAAAAATAAATCTTACCTCACCAGTCAGCATTGTATTGTCACATTTGAATATAAAAAATTGAACTTTACTTTCTGTCCATTTTGCGCAAACTGTTAATTCTTCGTTATTATTACATTGATTGCGCACTTTACACGATGTCAGTAAATTCGTCATTATAAAAATAATTTTCAAACTTACACTGAATCGTAATGATAACTCCGAAATTAAAAATTTAATTTTTAGCCTGTAGTATAATTGTTTTCCTGTTCTAACAGGTCTGCGTCTTTATACAAAAATACATAGCAACCGATAAAAATTTCAAGCATGTGTCACCGGCTGACAAATGCAGGCTACAACAAGTATTGAAAAGACCTGCCTCTCCTGAAAATTTTACTGTACCGATAAAACAGTGACATCGACTCCGGAATCTACTTTTCGATGTATTATAGAATTTTGGAGCAGTTTCGATGTTTCGAGTTTTTAAAGATGCTCCTAATGTAAAAATGGTAGATTTTATGAATTACGTAATTAAAAAATTATTTAAAAATTTTATAAAATTTAGCATTAAAAAAAATGATATTTTTTCTTCGTTTTTCACTTGCTGCTACTCAGCACGTAACGTGCCTCCGTTAATTCCCCCTCCAATCTTTAACTTATAGATATGTATGTATATGCAACTCACACCCACACATACACACACACACACACACACACACACACACACACACACACACACACACACACACACACACACACACACATAGACTTACCGCCGCCACAAAGAAGGAGGCAGCAGCATCGTCAACGCCGCCGCCACCGCACCGCTATACTACCAGACAGACTCGCGCGAGGAGAGAGCCACCGCGTCAACGTTGTAAACGTGCGTCCGTCTAAGCAGTATACACACATAAAACTCCAATTTTTTTCTCTTAATATCAAAGTGCATTCTTAGCTTCGTTAACCGTTTCTCTTCTCCAGTGTAAATTAATTGTGCTCAGCATTCCCGTGTCTCTAAATTAACATACAATAATACAAAATCTAAAGTGCAAAAATAAATATAATAACCGGAGCATCAGAGAGAAAAGGCCGGCAACACAACGTATACAAGCAATATCCAGCGACGACGACGACACGACTGCACTTATCGGGCCTAGCGGCGAATCACCCGGGCGTTTCCTCCGTCGCTATCGTCGCAGCGGTAAGTAGCCTTTTTTTTTGCATCCATCAAATTAACTAAAAATCTTCTACTCATGTATACCTATACTCCCCTACAACTCCCTCTCCTCGCTTGCGCATCCATTATTACAACCTGCAGCGTCGTTATATAGTACATAATACCCTCCCAAGCCCAAGAATGCTCGGCGTAGACCCTCGACGTTACTGTCTTCCTTATCCGGAGTTATATTCATACGTGCGCTTGCTTCTCATATAAAAACCTTCGCGAAAACATTGGACTCTATACATATCTGTGCATGGTGTTTGCACTTTTTTCTTTCCTCCCCCATACTTCTTTCTCTGTATATAAGTACCTACAACGTACACTTGCAATGTATATACCGGTGTTGTTCACGCGGACGATGCTGCTACTTTTAAAGGCTCATCGTCGTCGTCGATGTTGTGGAGGCCAGGGCCAGGACGAGTATATAAGCATTGTATTATACCGATGCTCTCTTTCTCGCCGGTGGCTTCGGTCATTGCTCCGTTCTTATTCTATCTCTCTTTCTCTCTCTCTCTCTCTCTCTCTCTCTCTCTCTCTCTCTCTCTCTCTCTCTCTTTCGTCGCAACGAGACCAGCCCCTCGCGCTCAGCTGAGAGAAGGAGAGAGAAAGGCTACTACTATATACAACTACTCATGTACATACATACGTTGTACATACACTACGTCATTATTATTGCGACCATCATACTTACCTATATAGTATAGGGTTGAAAGTATATAAGCCTTTTGTGTGTACGCGACGCCTTCGGGGTCTCTATGCATTACATTATATGCTGTATCGAGTCGAGTTAGAGAGCTTACTGCATTGATAATTGCTCTCGAATCTCCGACCTTGGCACGAGAGCTGTTGTCTCGATGACTCCGGATCCGCGAAGCTGCTCTCTGACTCATGCAGCCTCGCGAGCGCACCTGATGGCTGTGATGCCGGCCGGTTGACGTGTTTCTCTCACTCTCTCTTTATATTTCTTGAATATACGTGATTAATCGCAGATGAGCTCACGGCCTGCTTTTACATTACAATATCCTGATAATCGCGAGGATATTATTATAGATGACGATGATGATAGGTCGAAAGATATTTTTGCTTGAACATAAATATAAATCGAAAGAAAAAAGTCACGCACGTTTGAGGCTTATCAGTTCAGCGCATACGTTTTTGATAAAGTAAGATACTGCGGTGGTGCCTCCTACTATATTAGGTACTATATTCCCTTGTCGGTCCTGCAGCTTACTCGCATATAGTGCTGCGGGATATGTATAGGTGTTATGCTTTATTAATAAGGAGACCGCGAAATGAAAGAGAAGGAGGCACAAGGTCGTGTCTATATTTGAAAGTGCGCTTGGAAGAGAAAACTGGGTTTGAGTATTTTTAGAATTGTGTATTATATACGAGTGTCGGAAATGATACTACTCTCCTCACACGAGGTAGCACACTACTTGTTTTATTTTTTGTGGTTGCGGAATATCGTGGTTTTTCTTATATAGCTATACGTACATACCTACATAATATGTTAAGGTATGTGCTTGTTTGCAACAAGTGTTGTTTAAAGAAAATCTTTTGCACGTTTCATTTAACTTTGTTATTGCTTACACTCTTATACTGTGTTGTATTTTGAAATTTCTAAATCACTAAATGATTAAAATTATCATGATTAAAAAATCAATCCAAAAGAAAGAATTGAAACATCAAAAATTAAAAAAAAAACAATTACATATTTTAAGATTTTATTTTATTATTAAATTCAGTTAAAATTTTAAAATAAATCGTATTTTTTCTTGATCGTACAATGACTCATTCACGCGTTTTAATCACAAAAAAAAGAGATGTGTAAGTGCGTGAACGGTCGAACGTAAATATTTTTCAAGTATATGATTACATGATAATGGCTCACACGAGGATTCTAAATAAATAAACTTGACCGGATGTTGGCCAAAATAACTTACAAAGCGATGGCGTAGCAGCCGTTGACTTTTAAAATTTTTACACGCACAGGGCAAATAAAAAGAAAAATACAAGCGAAAAAAAATGTACGAAATTTATAATAACTAAATAAAAATTTATTTTAAGATAATAATATTATCAAGTAGAAGATATAATTTAAATAGTTTATAATCAAATACTAATACTTAAAAAATAAATAAAATTCGAAATTTTATTTGATAACGTTTCTCAACTTTTGTTGCATACAATTATGGCTAGAGACTGACAAAGATGAAATTCTCGTTTCGAACCCTTCAAACTTTGAAATAATGGTTTGTGTAGTTGTTGCGTCTATACTATTAGTTTGAAGGAGTCGATAATTTATAGTTAGGTCTCATATACATAAAGGCATAGACGTGGGTTGTTAAACGAAACACCAAGATTTAAATCAATGGCCGACTAAAGTGAAGATATTGCACTTGAATTTCAACGGCGTGTACTTGATGTATACTTCACTTCCAGGAGTTTGATAACGCGCTATAGGGAGTATAATATGCGTTTCTCACGACGCAAAATAATTTATATTCCATTTTGTATCGAAAAAAAATATATATCACATTACATCCAAAATTTATCGGCACTTCAACTGAATTTATGCATATTTTAAAAGCTAAAATATAATTCAATTTAATAAAGCTACAAATGTGTGCTTTAAAATCTTTAGTTATTAAATTTTGAAAATAAAGCATAAAATTTAAAACGAATAAATTGAAGTTAAATAATTTTTAAATGTCTAATAGATTATACCATTTAACCATATTAATTTAATATAATATAAAAATGTCTTTTTAAATTACCTTCAATAGTAAAAATTTATCTAAAAAGTAATAATGTTATAAAGTTACATGAGCATTTCAAAGATACGTATTTGATAAGATAATATAGATATATATATATATATATATATATATATATATATATTGTCAACAGGTAAGTGATTCATCTAAAAGATGTTAAATTATTGCATGGTAACCTATCCATCATTGTTTTTATCCAATTTTGAACAATTGATTAGATAAACGATAAAATTATAATATATGGTAGAGAAATTTAAGATAATGAATATTTTTAATCACAAATTATGCTAGCAGTCTTTGTATCTTGTACAATTTCGTATACAAATAATACATTAAATTAGTTTCTAATAAAAAATTGTTTCTTATTTTTGTTTTTATATTAAAATATCTTAACATAAATGTAAATAATACGATTTGATATACAAAGATTATTCCATCGCTTTAGAATATTGTTCTTTCTCTTTATTTACACTCTGTAAACACTTGTAAGCCAACCGCTCTGAAGATCCTTTTTTTGCCACTCTCGTTCTTTACCCTGCAGTATCAAATTTTAAAGTATCCATAACTTTAGCTATATTAAATAACTTTTATTTATTTTTACATTCTTTGTAAAAAAAAACATTTTGTCATCTACAATATATAATATGTTTCTTTTATCATAAAATGACGTTACATAGATATATTTGCTATTTCTAAATAATTAAAAATTTTCAAAATTAGCAAAGAAACCCAACTCATCTATCCTCTAGACAGTAGGCTAATAAAAAAAAAGAAAAATCTCCAAAAGTTTCATCCGTCGCAAGCTCTCACACCACAATCTCTGAAAAAAAAAAATAGTCTCATGCTCTCGGTAAAGCTTTCCCCTGAAGGGCTCTTGAATGCATCTCCGACGAGTCAGCGCAAAATAGCGGACGCTCGCGTTCTCGCAATTATCGCTCACAGTGAGTTAAAAAAAAAAAAAAAAAAAAAAAAAAAATAGAGCTTGCTCAGCTTGCGGCAAAACTAGCATCCTATATATATCCTATATGTAGTTCAGTGAAAAAGACAAGTCTCTCTCTCTCTCTTTTCTCTCTCTATATCTTTCTCTTGTCCGTACACTACGAAATGAAAGGAGCCAAATGCTGAAACCACCACACTGTATGCAGTACAGAAGAGCAGCAATAGAAGAAGTAAGAATATAGTATAGGGCGAGGCGCCGCAGATATATAGAAGGAAAAAGAGCATAGAGAGCATAGACTACAGGGTGAGGTAGTATTTGTAATGCGTACATGTATGTATGTGACATCGTCGTCACTACCACCACTGTACTATGAATTACCAACACACCCCGTGCGCCCCTTTAGCGCGCGCTTGCGCTTCCCCTTAAACTCAGACTCTCTCTCGTGCGCGCGTGCACGCAGTCGCAGAAAGGGTGGCTTCGTATATACAGATATAGTCCCCCTCGCGCAGCTTCCGTTGCCTCCTCGTAGTCGGCTGCAACTGCTAGGGAGAGTACAAGCACAGTGAGCAGCGCAGCATCCCACACACATATCCATACACATGTCCTCCGTCTTCTCCTGAGAGAGCGAGAAGGAGGTAAAACGCGCCGACGCCGAGAGGCGTGGGCTCTCTCTTTCTCTCTCTCTCTTGTCAGGCGTGGCGGCAGCCCTCCCGAGCGCGCACCGGGTCAGCAGCTCTCCGTCGTCTCACCCTTTTAGCCAGGAGGATAATAGCATCAGGAGAGCAGGACTGCTTATCATTCCCGGATAGTGTGTTTAAGAGTAGTTAAGTGATAAAAGCTCGCTTATCGAGCTTGCGAGAATTGAGTGACGATAAGTGCATGGGTAGCTTTTAATCTTGGATAAGCAGGAGCAAGTGGTGGTTAATCCTTAAACGAGCCAGACGATGGCGCAGGAGATCTTGTCATTATCGTCGTCATCATCAGCAGCTGCAGCAGCATCCTCAGCGTTACTGCGACGCTGGACGCGCGCAAAACCGGGCCGGCAGAGCCCAAGTTTCACTCCGCGATACGTGCACTCTGTACCGAGTTACGGATGAGGTGGAAGAGAGAGAGGAGCATCAAACATACCTACATCATCAGAGTGTGTTTTAGTGAGAAAGAGAGCAACACCATCTATTTCTCCCTCCTTATATACCCATTAATCGATTGATATAGCCACCTTCTCCTCCTTATACAAAGGAACAATAAGTTATACTTGGATTTGTCAATTAACATAATAACACCAAGCAAGCAGGAAGGAAGGAAGGACGACATGCTATAAAATGATCAAGCGTGGGAAAGAAGGAAGCTTACATCTAGTTACTACCTCCGTGCTAGTTGACGCTTATCGATTGCGCGCCGCGCTGTTTGCACGGCCGGGAAAGCTCTGAGAGAAAGAGAGAGAGAGAGAAGAGAGAGAAGAGAGCTTTCTCGTGTGCTTCCCAAACACACTCACACCGGGCATTTCCCTGCATATATATATACAACAACTACTGTACCCCCTTATACTTATTTCACCTGCTGCTGCTGCTGCTCTACATCTCTCTTTCTTTATTCCTCCTTTTTTTTTTTTATTTTCGTAAAATCCCCGTGTGTACATGGCCTACTGGGAACGAACGTTGAACTCGCTTGCGGCGATCGCATCAACTGAAGAGGAGGAACAAGCCTAAAGGGAAGTGGAAATAAATAGGCAGTCGTTAACGTTACCTATATCTGTGTATATATTTTGTGTATGTGTGTGTGTTATGTGACTTGTGCGTTGTGTAACTATGATGCTGATGTTACTGCTGCTGCTGCTGCTGCAAGCACAGCTTATACTTGGATAATACAGAGATTGTTCTTGAAATTGGTCTAGTTATAATTTTGTTATATCTAATATAGATCGATATTAGGATTGGGATATGTCTGTTTAGCTGGATATATAAATATACGTATACAGATTCAAGACGAGGACAAATAATTTATGTTACGTTTGTGAATTTTTTATAAATTTTTATGATTATTATATCAAATCGTTGAGATTTTTGATTGCAGACTGATGAAATATTTACTACAAAATATGCATATAAGTATATATCTATATTATATAAATAAAAAATATATATATAATATATAAATAGTTCGATATTCGAGGTGTATTGTACATGTACAAGAATGAAGATTGATTAACTCCAATACAATAGAAAGTATATTTAAATATAAAACTTGTAGATATAAAAAACGAAAAGACACAAAGCTAAAGAAATTAAAGTATAAAGAAAGAAAGAAAAAACTATAAAATACAAAAGATTTCTATGAATAGGCTCTAAAAAATCTATAAAAAAATATATCTAAAAATCTATTTATAATAATAATAATAGTAATCGAAAATCGCCAATTTCTTTCGAATATCATCTGTGAGAAAATTGTCATTTCCCACGTGTATTGGATTTGCCGATATCTAGACACACACACACTTTCTATAAGAAGTGAAGAGATTCACTCTCCGAGTTCAATTGAAATAATAAAATATTCAAGCTCGCAGCTTTGAATATAAGATAAAAAAGTAAAAATGTTCAAGTGTTGCGTGTGCAATGGTAAAACCTCGAGGCGAACGAGTCAAGAGGAAGACGAAGAGGACTCGTCAAAGGACGTTGACGAAGACGATTCCTCGACGACAACCTCATCATCAACTTCATCTTCCTCTTCCAGCACATCATCCTCCGAAGAGAATGGTAAAAACGAGGTCAAGGAGGCTGAGAATAAACAAGCCAAGTGCCAAACTGCTGTTGCGGTTGTTGCTGGAGTAGCAAGGCAGCCGTTAAAAGAGGAAGATGAAGATGATGACGATGAAGAGGATGACGACGACGACGACGATGATGAGGATGATGACGATGACGAGGACGAGGACAGTTCGATCGAGAAAAAGGTAGTGGTTGAGATGACGGGTATCGTCGCGAAAGCTACGTTAGAGGAGGCTGGCCAAACTCCGGATGCCAATCGTACGGTGATACGAGAGGCGATCAAAGAGGAAGTTGTGGAGATCCTGAATAACGCCGCGCAGATAGCCTACGACATACACAGCAAGAACGAGCTCGACCGGCTGGAGAAGATTAAAGAGGAGTCGGGCGAAGAGAGTATCGAGGAGGCGATAACCAGTTTCGTTGAAGTGCCGGACGATAAGGATGCTGCTTCCGAGGTGGAAGAGCCGAGCAAGCCGGAACTCACGAAGGTCAGCAGTGACGAGACCGAGGAGGAAGAGGTGGTTACGGTCATTGAGGACGACGAACCCGACGAGGGAGAGTACGAAATAGTCGATGATGTACGAGCTGAAATAGAGGCTCTGGATAAGGGCAAGACCAAAATTGAGGAAATGATAATCGAAGAGATGGCGAATGAATTGAACGAAGAGGAGACCGATAGCGTGCAAGAGCTGAAGGCAATAATCGAGCCTGTAAGCGAAAGTCAGCTGCCAGCAGCGGCGACAGAACCGAGCAACGAAGTATTAGCTGCAGCAGCAGATGATGCTGCTGCGGCACGTCCGGAGGATGAAAGTAGCAGCGATGTTAAACTGGAGAAAAAGACTGATGACGATGATGATAAGCCAGCGGTGGAAGAGGAGGAGCCTACCTCGTTACCACCACCACCTCCAGTGTGCGAGCTGGAAATTGTCGAGGAAATTAAAAAGTCCGATATACGCAGGCTGGAGGATGCGGCTGTAGAGGAGTGCTTGCGTCTCAAGCAGCAGCAGAGAGAAGAGGAAGAAGCCTTATTAAAGAAAAGTCCAAGTCCGGTTGCGCCTCCGTCATCCGAGGAGGAGGAGAAGAATAAGAAGGAGGAAGAGGAACTGGTACTACCCGCGCCGGTAATCGACGGAGTTGACGCGGATCTCCTTAACATACCGCCACCCGTGACTCCGCCCCCGGAAGAGGAGGGTAAACTGGACGAGAGTCGAGAACTGGATTTTCCAACTCCGCCACCCATCGACTTCGACGTGGCGGAGACGGATCGGGAGGACGAGGGCGAGGATGAAGAGGACTACCCGGAGACCGACCGCGAAGAAGAGGGCGAGGGCTGGAAAAAAAGGAGTAGGAAGCACGCTTCTCCACCTGCACCACCGCCCTGGGACTCCTCCGAGGATTCGTCCGGCAGCGAGAGGAAAAAAACCCCGCAGCAGCAGCAACGTCGACTGGATGATCTGCTGCCGGTACTGCGTCAGCCAAAGCCCTGCCCTTCGCCCGGAAGTAAGAGTCTACCAAGTCCCCCGTCGCCTGGCAGCGATACCGGATGCGAGACTGAGGCCGAATCCAAGAGCAGTAGCGACGAACAGACTACTACCACTACCTGCACTGCTAAGCCAGTTTGTCTAAGTAAACCAACTGCTGAAAAAATTGCTGCTGCTGCTGCTGCCAACGACGATCAAACTGCCGTGGATGACGACGCCGACGACTCGGTATTCGAGGCCGAGTCACTTGCCAAAGATGAACCGCCCGAGATCAAGGACCTGCCACCTCGGCCAGGTATACCTATTATCTCAGTCTAACCATCATCTATATTCATTATGTTATACTCATTTATATATGCCGCGTGTGTGTGTGTGTGTGTGTGTGTGTGTTACGAGAGCGCCGAGAAAGCTTTACGGATTAGCGTTAATTTTTTAGAACAAGAGAGAACGTCGAGGACCGGAAGAGATGTGTTAATGGTTATAGAGCTAGAAAAATTTAAGAGGTTCAGTGTTTAACGAGGGACTTATTAAATAATGAGACTCTTCTTTTTATCTGTGTTTTTCTACTACTCGGTGTTTTTTTTTTTTTTTTAAGGAAGTCGCGATGATATTAGATAATTTTTTGCAATTTCTTTTTTGTAAATATTGGTTTTTTACCGTGCATTAGAAATTAAATGGACTTTTTATCGACAAACATTTACCGATGCTTCGTCATTTTTAATTACCTTTCAGGTGTTACCTATATTATGTTAGCTAAGATAAAATTAGAAGGATTGATAGACTTGGAATGTAAGGTAATTACGCGTTTGCTCTTCAACGAAAATTATTTTTACAGTTGAAAATAAACTTTTTTTTTTCAACTTTGAAGTATTTTTCAAGCAAAGAATGTTTGTATAGTCGATTTACTACAGAGTTTTATAAAAAGAATTTAACTGAAAAATACAATTGAAATTACGCTTGACTTTCTATATCAAGGGAAAGTATATACGCTAGACTTGTATATATACTTTGCTCTGAGACTATGTCTATCTCATAAATAATGTATATATATCTAAAGCCGTAGATGCAGTCTGCCGTAAACTCTTTTACAAGAATGAACTTGTAAGCCAACTTCTTGTAAACTTACTCTCACCCACACGCATAGTGTGAAATTCAGACGTAAAACTAACTTATTGATATAAATTCTAGTTTGAAATTGGAGTGGTTTGTCATTCAAATATTTATATCCCAACTTTTTCTATTTTAATAGTTAATATACAGACTTGTGCGAATAATATTTTATGAAAGCTTATTAATTGATATCTTTTATAAATATTATTTAATTTGAGTATCATAAATTTGATAAATTTAAATAAATTACAATATTAAAAAGGACTTTGTTTGAAAATAATCTTTCTAATTACATTATCAATTATTTACGTGGTAATATGTTTTCGACAATAATATTTAAATGTTTGCTTTGAAACACAGAGTTAAAGAGGAATTAAAATCAGATAGAGTAATAAAAGCAGTATACATAACTAAAATTTCAATGACATTTGATATAAATTTTAATAAAATAATTTAAATGAAAACTAATCTCATAATAAAGTTTTGTTATTGTTAAATATAAAATGCAATATTTTAATTAGTTTAGATTAAGTCTAATAGGATATCAAAAATTTTTGATAAGCATCTTAAAAATTCTTAAACTTTTGTTGACAACTTTATGCAACAACTATGTCGTCTAAAACCTTACCCGTATAATTTACTAACTTTAAGTATAGTTTATGCGAAATATTAAGTATAGTCTTAATAATTAAAGTTATTTATTCGTATGCTTAATAAACGTTTCATTATAATAAAACTTAATTAATTTACTGTATTTTAAATATTCATTTTATAAATTTGTAAAGTAAATATTTCAAGTATAGTTATTGATTAAAATTTAAAAGAAAATATATGTCTTCGCGATCGATTAAATGAAGAATTAAAAAGATTGCTAGAGTTATAAAATATTATAATCACAAAATTCTATCAGTAATAAATTAACTTTATTTTTTTTCTCATTTAATTTTCAAAATCAAATAGCCTTCAACTATAAAATTGTAATTAAGTTAGAAACAAAAAGTATTACTCTACACATATCTATAGATCATCATCACCATCAGACATAAAATCATAAAATTTATGCAAACTTTAAAAGAGAGTTCAAGAATTTCTCCAAGCTTGCTTTTTCATTTCATCTTCTTTAGAGCATGAAAATATCCTTCTTTGAGATCATTTCACGAGTAAAGTCCATGTATATATATACATACAGACATACTACAAATAAAAGAAAAGCACGCTCCACTTTATACTTACATCTATCTATCTATATATAAAAGTGAAAACTTAGACATTATCATCGTCGTAATTGCAAACTTCCATCAAGTTCATATCATACGCTTGAAAAGACACAAAAGTCGGTAAATGAATTCCTGCTAAGAATCATCTCTTTATATCCAAAGATCGCGTGCCAACAATCACTCATCTGCGCTTTCTCGGCTGCTCACGCAAGCTCAACACAAATAAAAAAAAGAAAAAGATTAAAGGCTTAAAAGAGAGTATGAGGGACAAGGGGGGAGGGGAGGGAGAAAATAGTGTAAAAAACACAGAGGTTGCTTGTCTTACCGACAGTACCACCGGTGCCACGATGGTTATCCCAGGAGGAAGAGGACGAGGATGAAGACGAAGCAGCAGCAGGAGCAGCAGGTGGAGGATCAAATGGAGGAGGAGCCGAAGGCCTTGCCGGTATGCAGGAGCCGCCAAATACGCCCGTTGCCCGTGACGAGCTTGCGCTGCGTCGGCACCGCTTTTTCTCAGACCTGCTGCAGGCGGCGCGCAGCACTGCCGAGCATCGCGTCAGCTTCGATCCCCTTGGACCCTTGGTGCATCCCGGTTAGCGCGTCTGTCTCTCACTCTGTCTCTGTTTCCCTTTTTTTCCCACCCCCAAACCTGTCCTTGCTTGTGTAGTCCCCTTGTTGTCCTATGGCGACCGTTTCCCTCTCTGGAGATGAGTGTGATTTAAAGCCGAAAGGACTGCAGCCTGCGCTTTTATGATGCTCGGCTTTCGATCATGGGCTTTTACTTATATTTATATGCGAGAGGGTTGAGCTTCCGTATTATAGCTTGTAGCTGCATTTCATTTGCGACACATTTATTGTTTAAAACATTGAATATTTATTTTTTAGCAACATAAAGACATTTCATCAATTTAGCTTCATTCCTTTCAAGAGATCAAAAAAAAAATTTAAAAAATGAAAGATTGTAAATATTATGCAACTTTTAAAATGTAGTACATTATACAAATTTCTCAAGACTTTTGTTGAGATTTATTTCAAATTTGATATACATGCACATAGTTAAAGAAAGTACAATATTCAACTTTCGCCTTTTTTTTTTACAATAACTTTGGAAGTTTTTTTTTTCTACCTGATCGATTGCTTTATCGGAAAATAAATTTCCGTCCAGGGTAAATTTTAAAAGCTCTTATCGATGTGCCACATTTGATAGAAGCAAAAAATATCCTCCGTTTGAAAATGTTCCAAATCTATTTTTCACTATAAGTGTTAGCAAAAAGCCACTTAAATTCATTATTATTTTTATTTTTCCAAATTTCCAATCGAGTTGCAAAATTACCTTTATTTTTATTTTAAATGAAATTTATATTTATTTTCATATTTAAATTATTTCCTTGAAAGTTTTAATTTGAAACATTAAATTTATTTAAAATAGGAAATAATTTAATTATTATAAAATTGATTAAATGAATTTCTTTAAATTAAAAACATTTTCACCTACTTTTTACAATTAATAATTCACAAACTTAAAATATTTTTTCCTTAATAAATCATTCATTTGTTGTGATAAATAATTAAAAAATCTCACGATATAGAACTGAGCCTTTGCTAATAACATAAATTAATGCATTAAGCTCAATATTCTAATACAAACCACACACGTTGAATCCAACTAAAAAAAGCAGTTGTACATTAACCCGAATGAAATTTCCGCATTTGTGGCTTTCATTAGCAAGTATAGAATTACCTATTATAATCGAAATGCGATTCGATCGTATTTGATTCAAAATCCTCTTTCCCTCCGTCATCATATAATTTACAGCCGCCGGCGTCAACAGTTCAACAATCCCAAACCCCTCGCAAGCTTAATCGAAAAAAAAAAATAAAAATAAAAAAGCTCGAGAGAAAATTGTCGACAAATCTCTTTAACATCCAGCGAAATTCAGTACATTTCCTCGGGCATAAGCTGCTTTCGCTAATAATAGAGCGTTCCCCTTTACTCTACGTATAACATCTCTATACATATACACGCACGCATACATGAATATACACTTATACGACCTGTCTCCGGCAGCAGTCGCTTCGCGTCTCTTGACTGCTTCTTCAACGTCGCGGTGGCGGTAAGATATGCGAGAGCAGCTCGCGACACAGCCGGGATAGAGCCAATTCGTGGTTTGCAGGTGTTACGATGCGTGGCTGCCACGGGATTTCATGTTGATAGATTTTTTTTGCGATTTAAATTACATTTTGTTTTTTCAATTTCGAATATTTTTATGAAGAAATTTTTTTTAATATAAAAATAAGTAGTGAAAAAATTCGTATTTATGTTGTTAGAAAGTATCTCATGTTTGGGAATGATCATTAGTCTTGCTCAGTCAATGTAACATATTTTAACTAATTTTATTTGTTTGTTTTGGCATTTGAAAAGTTTGGATGAAGTGATTTGAAAATTTTTAATAACCAGAATGACAATTGATTGTTTTTTTTATTGTTATTAAATTTATAACGCAAATACTTTTATATTTATACCATTATAGAAAATTTTAAAACATAGAAATAAGCAATGATATTCAGTATATCTTTATAGATCTGTTGAATAACAAAAACTACCAAAGATGTTTATTTAACTAAAAGAAAATCTAAAAATACCAAAAATATTATTCAAGTAAAAACAAAAAAATAAATAACAAGATTTTAAACTCATGACTTTAATATAGCGTAGCTGTTATTCTGAGATAATAGAAGGGTTGAAAGTGGATTATCGATGTGTCTGCTGGCAGACAAACGAGAGAAGAGATCCAGCTAATTTTTTAACGCGACGACGCAACTCACACACAAAAAGCCTTGCTCGGCACCAATATATGTAAGACGACCATAATAACTGTGTCGCGATTTATTTATATTTTGCTCTATATTTATATTATTCTGGCGTTGATTCTAATATTTCGTAATATACTTGTGTGTTTTCTCAAGAAACTGTCGTTTTCACACGCGACTTTTTTTTTCTTCTTGTTTGATAATTATTTTTTTTAAATTATTTTAACCGTTATTTAATTTAATAAAAAAAAACTTGTAAATTAAAATTTATAATTTATCGATCGTTGAACTCAATAAAACTTTCAATTTTAAATGTAATTTAATTGTAAATATGTAGTAATATAAAATTACAATTTCATCATTATATTATGTTACATTAAAACAAACTTAATGAACATTGTTAAGCCATACTATTCAATGTAATTACAAAAATATAATGAAGCTCCACGATATATAACTCATATCGTCATAATATTAAATTCTTCAATTTTATCTCTCCTTTTCAACGCAATCAAAGTCAGTACTTAATTATAAGAAGCGCCGTTAAAACTCCTCTAATTAAAACTCATCCCCGACTCTTTATATACAATTATTTTTTTCACCTCAATATCTAACAGCTACTACATCCATCGACATGATAATATCCCACATCGTATATGTAACATAAAGCAGATAGCCCCTCATGTATGTGTATAACTCCAAAAATATCCAATTACACCACGCGTAAAAAATAAAAAAAAAAACGCGAATTGTGCGCACCATCCCCATCACCCCCCCCCCCTCCCCAAAAAAAAAAAATACACTCTCATATGCATCTTAAAAATCAAATAAAAAACTAAAACGCCAAAAAAAAATTTTGTCTTTAAAAAATGAATTCACAGGCTGCGAGCACGACGACCGGGAAGAACATCTCGAGGAGTTAGTCAATCGACTCGAGAGTGTGACAAAGCGTCTCGAGCAAGTAAGCGCTCAAACATCGGTTGTACCAAACGGACCACCTCTTCTCGTACGTTCTACTCAAGAGATCGCCGTCCAAACTAAATCGCCTTCACCCGAACGCTCGCTGTCTTTAGCCGACGAACCCTCGTCTTTGTCATCCGAATCAACAGCTTCTGCACCATCGGTTGTTGAAGTCACGAAAATAATGTCGGTCGCTGGTTATGAGGATATTATCGCTGGGGCGCTTCAGGATTATCTGCGCTTCAGCGAACAAATTGGCTCTGAGGTTGCTGAGCATAGTAAACTCGTTGCTAAAGCGTTCGAGTGAGTATTAATTTTTTTTTTTTTTTTTAAATTGGGTTGTGTAAATCATTAGGTTAATTTATTTTCAAAAAATTAGGGCTAATTTAACGTGTGTGTATTTTGTTAAATGCTTGGAATTGGCTGTACTATATTTTTTTTACGTTTTTTTTAAGGCGGTTGATATATTTCATTGAAGTTAATGACGCGTAAAAGCTGCGATGTGGGTATAAGATGTTTTAAGGGGGCGATAATTTTTCTAGTAAGCAAATTGCTTTTTAATTCGATATATGAACAAACTGATGCTTCTTTTTTATTTAATCTAATGTAATTAAATTTTTGCGTTTTTTTCGTGTTTATATTCTCTTGTAATGAAATAAATGAATGTTTTACGCTGAGAACGTTTCGTTGACTTATTTTTGAATTATTTTCTACAAATAAAATATTAATTGCATGAAAGAGTAAAAATAGTTTTATTTAAGAATTATTTAAATGTGATAATTTGAAAATTTTTTTATATTAACAACTTTACGTATAAGTAAGTTAATTGACTCAAGTAATTAATATAATCATGTGATTTATATTACAAGAGAAACTTTTGTGAGATTCACTTAGTTTTAAGAAAAAAAATTGTTTTCACTCGTACTTATTTAATAATAGTAAAATAGTAAATTAAATCACATAAAATTAACAATAAAACTATTAATTTTCACACAAATATATTTTTTACAACAAAAAAATATAATCAAGACTATAAAATAAAAATTAACTCATCATACATATCAATAATTAAAAAATTTAAAATTGCTTCGTTCAGTACGCAGTTGCAATTTCTAAAAAGCGCATCAGCTCGTCCAGCTCCATCATCAGAATCAGAATTAGTTTCCCAGCTCGGACCCACCTCAATACAAATTGGCGCGATTCAAAGTTATCGCGAATCTCATCGCGGCTCAAACTACTTCAACCACCTGTCAGCGGTGAGCGAAAGCATACCCGCTCTTAGTTGGGTAGCGGTATCGCCAACACCCGCACCATTCGTCAAGGAGATGAACGACGCAGGACAATTTTACACCTACCGCGTCCTCAAGGATTTTAAAGAAAAGTGGGTTATTTATCATCTCAGCTATAAATTGAAAAAAAAAACAAACAAATTCCAAAGGAATAATATCGGACTATATACTACTATTGTTTAGGGATAAAGCTCACGCGGAATGGTGCAAAGCTTGGGTTAAGACCCTGACCGATCTCCAGCAGTACATACGCCAGCATCATACGACTGGACTAGTGTGGGCAAAGCCAGGCAGTAAAGCAGCAGCCGCAGGCGGTGTACCACCACCCCCGCCACCCTGTATGATGCCGGCCGCCGAGCCAGTGGCTATCAACGACGACCGCAGTGCGCTCTTCGCTGAGATTAACCAGGGTGAAAATATTACGAAAAGTAAGGCTAGGCGCATATAGATACCTATATCCGTTATAATCTTGTGGCTATATTTTTCTCTTTATATATACACCCTTTATTTACCTGCATTATCTTTTTCTCTCTTGCTTTTCCTTCTATTTTTTGGGTTTTCTACCCTTTTTTTTCTTTTGACAACTTTTGATGCTTTTTATCCATTATTATGCATCCACGCGTGCTTATATTATATAATATATAGCTGTGTATTATTTTCTCATTTTTGATATGCCTTATATAGTGTTGTTTTAAAAGAGACTATTTTCCTGTTATGTTACAAGCAGCCGTGGAGTCGTAGAAAGTCAGAGCTTCTCGAGTTCCACGCACAAATGTATCGTAAAAAAAACTAACAAACTAAAAAAAAAAAAATATTTAAAAACCCAAGTGTATTGACTACTACTACTACTACTACTACTTAGACTTCGCCCAAGAGACATCGTATGTGGCTACAGTTAATACGCGACTGACGTGAATATAAAAACCAACCGCAACCAACCAACTTACACAACACGCTCTCACGATATAAACTGCACTGCTTTGAATCGAACTGCATTATAAATATATCGGACTACTTGACGGCAATAAATATATAATACATCAATTATGGACATGATGAAAATAAAAAGAAAAGAAAAAATGTTGAATCTGTTGACTGTTATATATATACAATAGTTGTCAGTGACATTCGACGTTATATATATACATATAGACATTATATTGTGACGTGCTTTGTATTTTGTGAACGCTGGACTTTTTTTTTTTTCTTTGTTGAGAGCTTGCCTCAAATATATATATTTGTCAAGATGTAAAGTGTGGTACTTGATTGACAAGACATAAAGGATTGAATTTTGAGATGGACAATTTAAAAGTGATATTTAAAAGTTGACAGAGAATTTATAATATGTAATGAAAAAATTTTGAAAAAGTTTTTCATTTATGTTGTTTGTTGTATTTTTCATTGTAAACAAAAAAAAAATCAACGACATAGTTGATAAAGTTTCATGCGTTTATATAAAGACTTATATTCAGTATTATGATATACTACTTTTTATCTAACGTATTATAGTGATAATCAATTGTGATTTATATTCAGTATTATAACAAAGAAATTAGTTGAATATAAAGTTAAAAATTGACTATATTGACTCTGTTCAACCTATTAACTGTTGAATTTTAAAAATTAGAGATCTATTATAATACAATATAATCTGTAAAACTATACATTTAACAAACAAGTAGCACATTAGACAAGCATTATAAATATATAACAAAAGTAAAAAAAAAAATACTTATATTACAAAAAATATCGCACTAATTGATTAGACGAAAAAAGAAAAAAATAACGAAGGCACGAACGTAAATTGTATTATTTAGCAAAATGTATAATGTAAAAGTGCTTCTTCTTATCTACTAAAGCTCGATCGTCATCATAAAGTATTAAATACAAACAAACAAAAAAATATATAAGTGAACACGTATATGTTGATATCATTGCAGATCTGAAAAAAGTAACCTCAGATATGCAAACGCATAAGAATGCTAGTTTAAGAACGGGACCAGCTCCTTTCAAAGCTCCGGTAGTAAGTAATAGCTCGCCTGGCAAGACAACGGCCCCTGCTAACGCACCGATCGACAAGCAACCGGTCTTCACTAAAGATGGCAAGAAATGGCTAGTAGTAAGTTTACTTACCTCTTATTCATAATCTTTCTTTTAATTTTGTTGTGTAACGCTGATTAAACAATAATTTTTTTACTCCTTCTAGGAATACCATAAGGGAAACAAGAATTTGATAATTGATCAAGTTGAAATGAACAACGTCGTCTACATGTTCCGCTGTCAGGACAGTCATTTAGTTGTAAAAGGCAAAATTAACTCTGTTGTTATGGATTCCTGTCGCAAATCCTCGGTCGTCGTTGATTCTGTAGTAGCTAGTATTGAGTTTGTCAATTGCCAAAGCGTTCAGATGCAGGTAAGATATATTTGTATTAATATTAAAAACTATGATTTGTATAAAAAATATAAAGTTTATTAAAAAATATACGAGTACAAATGTTAATAATTACGACGATACAAATAGACGCAACAAGATCTTAAAAAAAAAAAGGTTTTAATTAGAAGTGCAATTGATTTGCAGCTGTTAAAAGTTTGGATTTTCGTTCATGATCTCTAACAATTTAATATATTCTTCTTTTGTTAATTCTTCTGGAATTTCGAATATTTTAAATTTATCTTGATCTTCACTAGCTGTAGATTTTAAATTTTGCAAATCTGATACTGAGGTACTTGTTTCTTTTGTACAAGGTTTTACTAAAACTTCTGTTTCAACTTTAACAGGAGATGAATTAATAGAAACATTATGATTTTCAAGCGTAATCATTGAATTTTCATCTTTGGTTTCTGAATCAGTTGATGCAGGTTGCTCAAAATCTAAATTTGGTTGACAAACTGTTTGATCATTTAAAACTACAATCCCAAATTCTTTATCTTTTACAGCGCTTGGTATTTCAATTTCTCTATTTTTTATGTAAGCCAAAAATTGTTCTGGATTTATTACTTCTGAAATAATTTGATTATCTTCAGTCATTATGTTCACATACATAATAGCACGTTGCTTATGCGCAGTTGAATTTTCATATTCGGAATTTATACTAGTGGGTGAATTAGTTTTCTGATTATCATCACTATTTTTCTGTTCTATTTCAGAGCTGCAGGTTTTACTGATTAAATAGTCTTTACATGATCCTTTACAGCTTTCATTTTCACTTTCAGATTTATATTCTTTTTTAAAAACTGTTTTACAACCATCTGATGCTGTACTAGTTAAGGAAGACAAATTTTTTAAATTTAAATTTGTGTCATCTTTTTTGACAGCTTTTAACTTATTTTTTACTGGTATGCAAGATTTTGATGATTTATCAGATAACATAGATTCTGCTGAACTATTTGGTTCCATGCTATTTTCACTTTTTTCTAATTTGTTAAACGAATCATCTGAATTTTTTTGTGTTATTTCAAATATTTCACTCTCTTTGTCAAGTTCTGATAAATTAATTGATTTTATAGAATTTATTAACAGTTGGTTAGAATTCTTTCTTTCTACACTAATATTTTGCACATTTGTAAAAATGTCTTGCTGCATTATATAAGATTTTGATTTATTGCAAGATAGAGTTGCAGCTTTTTTTTCATTTAATGTTAAATTTATATTACTTTTAGCTTTTATTTGTTTACCATCAAATTCAAAATTGTTTTTTGTCAAGTGCTTTTGAATCGAATCACAGCTATTGTGTTTACGAATTTTGGGTATGTTTTCCATTATGGAAGATGTATCATCAACTAACTCATGCAACACACTATCCTCTAATTTATTTGGACTACTTGATAAAATAATCGATTTTGTATCCAAACAAGTCGCATCACCAGATGGTAGAGTATTTGTGAAAACAGTACGAGGTAATTTTTCATTCGATATCTCTTCTTTTAACAGCTCTTGATTGTATAACTCATTTGCAGCATTAAAATCACCAATAACATTATTGTTAAGAATATTAGTATCTGCTGTACCAAGTTCAATTTTGAATATTTGATAAGTAGAATTATTATTGCTTAAATTTTTATCTCCTGTTGATAAATTATCATTTTTATTTTCTGAAATATCCCGGGGACTTTTTGTAACTCCTTTACTTGCATTCACAATTGGCTCATTAATTAATTCATTTGAAAAAGTTTTTTTATAATCTTCTTCTGGCGTTTGCTGAAATTTCCAGTAATGCGGCTCTGCATCACTGTGAGATGTATTTGTATCCGTCTGTATTTCTAAGTTCTGTTGTCCAATATCTAAAGTTACAATACTTTTTTTTAAAAAATCTTCCGAAAAACCAAAATCTTCATTCTTTTTATATCTTTCTTTTTTTTCCGACTTCAAATCGCTTAACTCGTTTACATTTTTTTCAATAACTGTACATTTTGATGAAGCACTACAATCATCCAGGCTCACATTTTGTACAAATGTAATTTGTTCATCTTTTTTATTATCAATTGGTTCATGATCGTTAATATTCTCCAAATCAAATTTTTCTGTGTTAAGATCAATTGAAAAATGATCACATTCATCATTTTCAAATTGAACCGGATCTAGAAAATTATGAGAACTAAATATATTGTTTAACGAAGTGACCTTAAATTCTTTTTCAAATTTTGCGTTTGAAGATTCATCAACTGATTTTCGTTTTCTTTCACTTTCAATTAATCTGTCGATCAATCGATTTACACTTGTATCGCTTGATGAATCCGTCGAACAATTGGCCTCACTCTTTATACTTGTCAAATTAAAAGTTTGCTGTGGTACAACGTCGCTAACATTACGCATAGCTTTGATTTCATCTAACAAAGAATTTTCTTTTGATCCATGATTAAAATTTCGATTTTTTATGACTGAATTAAATTTTACAGGCTTATTCAATTCAACTCTTTTATTTTTTTCTTCTCGCTTCATTTCAATTTCATTTTCTGATTCTTCAATTTCTGCAGTTGATGAAGAATTTTCATTATCATTTTCTTTACTGCTTTTATCTTGATAACTACTACGTTTATTTGTTCTGAAAAAACGACTTTTACTCTTTACAGTGAAATTGCTTTCACAAGGTTCTTCTTTAATATCAAGCAGTTTTGGCTGAAATCTGAATTCAGTACACGACAAATCTGATAATTTATTAAATTCAATTTTCTTGTTTACACTTTCAATTTTGCTTCTATTAAAATTTCTTGACGTTTCAATATTATGAGATAACTCATCTTTGAATGTTGATATATCTGTTGAATTACTTTTTCTGACAGGTACAGTCATAGTTGGTTGTACAGGACCAACTTCTGATACAACAGTGGACGATGTTGTTTCTGCGAGAGGATGATTTTTTCTTAAGAGAGATTGTTTGTCACCTTTATTATAATCATTCACTTCATCTACACAGCTGTTAACAGAAACATTTTTATTCGCGTCATCTTTGAATCTGGGAAATTCTCTTGCCAATGTAAAGACATTTGACTTTTCAATTTTTCTTTTTACTTTTCTTCTTTCCTTTTGATTAAATTCAACATTATTGTTACTCGAATGTTTTTGGCTGTTAACATCATGAGTGTTTGTGCCAGAATTTGTATTCAAAGATGACATATAGTCATATGTATTCCATGATTGAATAAAATCGCGAACAGTCGTCGGATCATTACACTCATTTGGCAATGAGCTATTCTTGTCCAACACACTATTATAATTACCCAAGTTTTGGTTATCATCCAAATCAGCCGCCTGAGATTCTTTCAAGTTATAGCTGCGTAGAGTCAAATGAAGATTTTTTAACTTTTCCTTGACTTGATATAGCGTTTCGTGAGTATCAGACTTGGTTTTTGTGTCATTGGTAGAAGGGCTTGATGGCAATTCTTCTAGATGTACCTTAGCATTTAATTCTGCATCTTGATATTTGTTAAGATAGTTGTCTTTTTCCTCGGTCGATTTATCATCTCCATAATCTAAATTGAATTTCAATGTTTTACTGTTTCTAACTGTTTTCTGAAAGTTTTAAGATATCGTTAGCACCGCTACGAATCTTTTTGTAAGTTATAAATATTTTTATGCAAAACATACCTTTTTACTCGAACTTTTGTTTCTTTTCGACATCTCCGAATCGCTGACGATACTGTTAACACCTAATTTTCCATGATTTCTCGAAATACCAAGCTCCGCTAAATTTTTTTCTTCCGAAGTAGGATGCCACGCAACATCGCCTCCAGCAACGTCTCCACTTTTTCTGAAAATTTCATTAAATTTAAAAATTTAATAAAATCTACTCTGATAATTACGAAAATATTGTCAAGGTTAAAAATCTCAACTTTTTGCCGAGATCGGATCGTCTTCGCACTACATCCTCGTGAATTGGAGCAGGAATCCGAGGCCTCAACTCAAGAGCGGTACAATTGTTAGCCGGTAATCGCGAACGTACGTCGTAAATCGATCTTCCATCAAAGCTTTCTGTTCTCGTACTAAAACGAAAAATAATCACATGCCAAACATCCATATAATAAATAAAAAATTAACATGATAAATTACTTGAGTATAATGCGCTTGATCCAAGATGAATCATCGTTGAATTTCGCAAGCCGCATATTGCCAGACTCATCGCGGAAGTTTTTTGTGGTAAAACGGGGCAACGGCCAGGCATCGTATTGCACTTTGTACGTTAATATGTTGAGTTTGAGTTCGAGATCTTGAACTTTGAGATCGACGAGCCTGAGCTCGTCTTTCCCAAGCTGCATTTCCCTCAGCCATCGTAGATTCCAATAAACTAGATGTAATGCGGTGGCGAACAGCAAGACTGCTATCAAAATCTTTTGAAATAGCAAAGTAAAAAATAATTTAATTAATTTAAAATTAAAGTGGATTGGAAAAATAAATAGATGATATTGCTAATAATAATAATAACCCGCCAGACTATGGTTTCGTTCGCGAGAAAATCCGCGACATCTGTGACGATCTCGGTCCATAAATAGTGAGCAAAGGCAAAGGGACAGTCCAGCCAGTCGTACTCGCAGGCCGTGAGAAACGGGCCCAGGTTACCACCTGCACTAATTAAATTGTTAGACTGAGGGATATATATAGTTATACGATATGAATAGCCCAGCAGTGTATATAACCGTTCAAATATTATATTATCAATAATCGGATTGATTTGTAAAAAAACCTACCGGGTGACCAGCGCATTTTGCGGCCTCGGACTGCAGACCATCACGATAAAAGGAGCAACGTTCGCATTTTAATTATTCATTTTATTCCCCGGCTCGATTCAGCTGAAGCTTGTTTACTTTATTATGTTTCGCGTCAAGTGATTTGTTGTTGTTGAAAATCGCGTCGATTTGTTGCGCCTACGATGACATGACTGTGTGTTCATTTCTTTTTTTTTCTTTCTTCTTTTGACGTGACGTTGACTTCACGACTGTTTATAAGGTGAGAGATTATGTTTGATTGGTTAATTAATTGGTCTTATTGATTGGTTGCAGGTACTTGGAAAGGTTCCCACGATTTCGATTGACAAGACTGATGGCTGTCAAATGTATCTTAATAAGGATACGCTGGACGTTGAACTGATTACGAGCAAGTCCAGTGAGATGAACGTTATGGTGCCCGTTGGAAATGGAGATTACGTAAGATTTTTTTTTTTTTTGTTAATTATTTTTTAATATTTTTCATACGAGATTATTGTACTTGAATATTGAATATTATTTAAAGAAAAAGAGGGTGATTTTGATAATTAATGTTTTTCATTCATTTATTTATTTATTTATTTTTTCTTTTTTTTTTTTAGACGGAATATCCGATTCCAGAGCAGTTCAAAACGCTCATCACTAACAAGGGACTTAGTACAACTGCACTCGATTCGCTTGGTTAAGTTGAGAGTAATTTATTAGATTAAAAAAGAATACTCGATTTATATTTATATATATTTTATCATTTGCTAAAGATAACTTTCATTCGGTTATTAATTTATTTCTTTTTTTTTTTTACCTTATAAATGCGGTAAGGTAAATTTTAAAAATTTAACTGTGCTTTCTTTGATCATAATCCATTCTTATTGAATTGATTCAAATTTGTCAATCATGCTTTTATAATACATATTGTATTTACGTTGGTCCTCCGTATTTATAATATGTTTATTAACGAATGTTCAAAAAGAAATCGTACTAAGTTGCCGCGTCAAATCAGTTTTTAGATAAAATTAGAAAAATTAAGGAAAAAATATTTAAAAAAATAAAGTAAAAACACCATTTTGTATTAAAAAAAAAAAAAAAAATCAGGCGAGGAGAGCATGATAATAACCTTCCTCTAAAACGTATCGTTGAAAACAAATTTTTTTATAAAAGTTCCGTTCCCATCTGATTGTTCCGCACTTTTATACATTTACAATTTTTTGTAAGCGCTATATAATGCAAGCCCTCGAGAGACTTTTGTCGACGGGAATTGAAAGTTCGAATGCCTAGGAATTTTTTTGAGTACTGTACTGTATAAGCTGTAAGTGCAAAACGCATATAGATTCCCAAGACGAGGATACACGACTTTGATAAATGCTTCCGGATTCCAACGGTGCAGAGTGATTTTCTTTTCCGATTCTATGGCGCGCATGCTAATCTTAGATAATAACAATAAAAAAACAAAAACTCTCATAAACTAGCGTCAAGGGGGAAAAAATAAAGTTGCCTAAAAAAACTACGTAGAAGTAAAAAAGAGAAATAAATAAGTAAATAATAAAATAAGAAACAAAGGAGCGAGAGAGGGGGACATGAGAAAACGTAATAGTGAAAGTACGCGCGAGAAAGGCGTACCTTCGATTAGTAGCAATATCGGATTAAAGTGCGAGAGTCCCCAAGAGAAAAGTCGAGGATAATTTTGTGCTTTGAAGGTTCATAGCATGTAGGACTGACTAGCAGCATCCCAACTGTTAACCCCATCACCCTTTGATCATCTACTCTTCGATCTTCATAGCAGCTCGGAGTGACAGAGATAAGAAAAAAAAAGAAGAGAAAATAAGAAATCAAACAAAGTTTAAAAAATTTCCTTTCAATATTTTCAGCGATGATGTTTTTGTCTATTGTCTTGATCTCTTAATAAAAATCATTGAACGAATAGTGTAAACTTCAAAGTGTCTTCATTAAATCAAATCCTGTCCTATTAATGATTTATCTCTCAGAGTATTTTTTTTTTAATAAATTATTTATTTTTTTCATCTTACATTTAATTTTATGTATAATTTTTCGTAATTGCGCAATACTTATAATATATATATATATAATATATATTTATCATAATAGCAATAGAAAAAACAAAGGAATTAGATTTTTTTTCTTTTATGCTTTTTTCTCTCTCGATAAATAAATCTGAAAACATTTAAATCTAAATGTTGTTCGGTACAAATCGCTGCATAATCTTTATTAAAAGATTACGCTTACACCAGCCACTCGCTTTTTTTTTATTTACTCAAAATTCATCTGCCAAGGCAATCGTTTTACAATTTTTTTTTTTATTTTGTTAAACGACAATATTTGAACTGCGAACGTCTGTATGTTTAAGACTCGATCTTTAATGCTTTATTGTTAATCAACGATGATAATGAGCCTATTAATTATGACGACAACACTAATGCAGTTAATGATACCGAGAAGCGAGATAATTTAAATTGGCGGGTAAAGAAAGAATCGTTTGTTCTCAGTTTTATAGACGCATTTTTACAGTCTACTATACATAAAGCTATTTTTAAACACTTTCTTTCATTGTTTTTTTTTTTGTTTTCAAATATATTTTATGATGCATTTAAGGATTCCATTAAACATAAATTAACTTTACAATTTAAGTGACTTATTTATTAATTTTTAATAATTTAACAATTTTTTTGTTGCTTTATTTTGTTTTGGTGTAACGCTTATCTTTGTAATTTTTAATGTTTGTAAGAATCCTCAAATTCACAAAAAATTTATTCTAAAATATTAGAAAAAGAATATAATTTATCGTTTTAAATAATAAATTATGAAAAATGAAAATACTGAAAATAGTATTTCTACGAATGTTCACGGTACCATTCGTAAAAATTATAATACTGCAACAAAAAATCATTTTAGAGGAAACCATCCCATTAAAAAGTCTTATTTAGACAAACAACAATGTCCTTAAAGATTAACATTTACAAATATCTTTTTTTGGAAAAATTGTTCGATGTCATAAAAGGTCGATATAATTCATTTACATATAGTCGTTTCCTCTATTTTAAAAATTTTAATTTTTGCTAAAAGTTATAAAATACTTTCACAGAAATCCATGACATTATTGTCATAAAAACAACTAAGAAGAACTATTTATAAAAAAAAAAAAAACAAAACATAAATTAACCAACGAAAACTTCGCGACATCTGTATAAACTCAACTAAAACAAAAGATATCCGATGAATATAATGCAATTCATTTATTGCAAATATCGTCTCGTTCTACGGATGCTCTGTGCTGCTAAAATAGCTCGTCTGCATCATGAAAAGCTTATCAATGGGATTGTGCTGCACCGCCACGTGTAGACTTTGACTCAAGGACTGAAGCTCAGGACCACCTGGTCCGGGCACTGAAGGTCCACCCGATGGCTGTACGAGCGAGCCTGGAGTTACGCCAGTCTGGTGTCCACCATCCGGACCCTGGCCGGTTTCGGTATCACCTAATTCGAAACCCGCCTCCGTTCCGTCGATCGATATGTCGCTGCTGCAGAAACTCTCGCCCGAATGGCCTGGATAAGCATCTGTAAGCAAATACAAATTTTATTTTAACAATTGATTTTTCTGATCATTTTAGTTAATTTTTAATATATATATATATATTTAAAATGAGACATAAAATTTAATAATTTTATCTATCCGCTTGATTTTTATATCACGTACAGGTGATAAAATGGATATGTTTTTCGTGGAAAAATAAAGCTTGACTGTCGGTAAAGAAACTAGCTACTATTTCAAATCTCCCTAGATATAACTTCCCTTACATTATACTTCAAAATATTAATGAAATCAGCACAAAGATTATTATTATTATTATTTAAAATGTATAAAAATAATCAAAAGTTATATCTAAAAAAATTAATTGAAAAACATATTTACCATCGGGCGAGTACGGATTATTTGGATTAAGCGGTTGCGTTGCCGAGGTGAAATTCGACGATTCACCATCTCGCAAACTCAAAGCTGTCATATAATGACCTAAAAATAAAAAAAATCAATTTCATAAAATCATGTTGATAGGTGCATTATTTAAAAGAAGAAAAAAAAATTGTTTAATACTAACTGTGATCGCTGTGTGGACTTTCGGGTTTGCGCTCCTCCTTGATTTCCTTGTCAGCGCCAGGCTCGGTTTTGGCCTTGCGCTGAAGCTTTTTCATTTTGGCTCGCTGATTTTGAAACCAGACCTGGACGACTCTCACGCTGAGTCCCGTGTCCTTGGCCAGGGCTTCACGTACTTTCCGACAAGGCTTTGGCGAGACCTCGAACGAGGCTTTGAACTGCCGGCGTTGGACCGACGTGAGGATTGTCCGCGGACGTTTTGGACCTCGTCTGCCGTCGCGTGGCCTGCTGTCGTCCAGTAGCTCGTCGTCTGAATTCGAAATAGAATAAACAAATTTATAATTTTTTTTGTTTTGTTTTTGAAGTTTGAGCTATCTTACTTCTAAGTATTGAAAACATTTTCATCGGGTATTCTCAATTTTTACCTTTCGTTATAAGTAGTGTATTGCACCCACACATTATTGTTTTCAATTATTTTTAAATTTTAGGTTGTTAATCTCGTGAATCTCTTATTTTTTAAGGATTAGCAAATAATAATAATTAAATATTAGTTTCAAAAATATCATTCAAAATTTGAATTTTTTCATAAAAAGTGTGAAAAATTTAATTCGTTTTCCCATTTATTGAATCATACCACTTGTTCAGTAGTACAAAAACAAGTAGTACATGTAAATCTTTGCTCATCCAAAAATTAATTTTCATTCGTTTACTTTATAATAGAACTATTACTTTTATTACAATTGATACTTTTAAAACTATTCTTATAAATCTTAATCTCGGGTAATTATATTTTTGCATAATAAAAAAAAGGTTAAGCCGGTAAAAACAAATCCGTACCTGATTGCAATCGCGCCTAGTCTGCAACGTTTCCGGGTCGTAAGAAGCCATTGTGAGAGAGCGATTTCGATCTAATCCAGCGGTATCGTTAGCTGCTACTGTAAACATTTGTTTTTACATTACTTATTGGAATGCCTAAGGAAGATTCGAGAACTCGCTTTTTAATTCGCTTAACTTAAATGCCGAATTATGACCGCGATATTCTCTCGAATTTTCCTTCACTCATGCTTTATCTTTTTTTTTTTTTTTTTTTGTAACGAACACGTTTTATAAACGATCATTGTTGCAGACTAGGTATACGATTTTAAGCTACATCGATTATTATTTTACTTTTATAAAATAAACAATAGCTTTTTCAAATTCAATTATTTTATCAGTTTTTAATGAATTGATTTATTTTTTCTTTTACTTTCAAATAATATATTAGACTTCCCTTTTGATTTAGCCCAATTTCACATATTTGACTATTATAATACAAACACAATTAATTTCATTGAAAACGCAAATAAAGTTTCTCTCCCAAATTTTTAAATAAAAAACAATTTATACACACAAAGATAATATTAGGAAAAAGTGAGCGAGAAATAGACGTACCTTGCGGACTATTCATATTATAGATATCATTCTGAAACTCCCTCTTGCAGAGTGGCTGTCCATGCCTGAGTATAAACCTCGACCCCCTGAGAAGTTGTTCGTTGCACACGTAGCACACGAAACACTCGACGTGAAAAATCGGCCCATCCGGCCTACCGTTAACAGTACGTGTCTGTACGCGCATAACGAGATCGTTGCAGTCGAGCTTCTGTTGGCATCGCGCGCACTTAACACCGTAGATTCGCTCGTAATCGGCTCTGCAGTAGAGCTTGCAGTCCCGGGTGTAGCAGATACGAGTCAGCGGAGCCGAGCACTCGACACACGCCAGGCAACTTTCGTGATAGTCGCGGTCGTCTACCCTCAGGATGAAACGGTCCACTATACTTAGGCCGCAGCTTGCGCAAAGCCCGACGCTTAGTAGGCTTGATTCCTGCTTCACCGTTATCGTGCCGCCCTCTGAAACCATAGTGGGATATATATTTTTCATTATGTGCGTGTTAAATTTTTTTTTGTGGTTGTTGGGATGTGATGAGCTATGGTAGTATTGTTATGAGCTCATCAATAGGATGAAAGGAGAAAAATTTATATGTAGGTGGAATAATTTTTTTCCTATTAATGCTTATATTAAAATATTAAATAAGTTATTTTTTTATCTAATCATAAAGTTAATTTAGCTTAATGTTTAAATAAAAAAATTCGAAATTCTCATTAAAATTAACGCTGTTGTATACCTATAGAATTGTAAAAGCTTTAGTAGGCGGTCGAACTTTCACGTTTACGCATGCGCACTTGTGTGGGCGTCTGTGTAAAACTAGAAAGTTCCACAACCACAATTTCTTTACCGAGAAAAAGTTTGTACTTTCCCTGAACTTGAAAATGGTTATTTAACAATGAAGTTTTTTTTTTCATTTTGATCGTAAGATCATGTGATGTGCTTTAACAATTTTTTTTTTATCAAAGAAAAAAAATTTACTTTTTTGTGCAAAATATATTATTATACTATAGATAAGAGCTTTTGTTTATTGACATATCAAGTTTTAGCTTTAGAAAATAGAAATAAAAGAGTGTAAATATAATTATTTGCTCACAAAATTTTACGTGCTTTTCAAAATTTATAGACTTATTATCATTTTACAATGATTTTATTATTACATTGTTTTTATACTGTATAAAGTTTAATCAAAATCCTAAGTTTTGAATTGTTTACGTAATGTATACTTGAATAATTTAGAAAATTTTGAATCCAAGTCTTTAACTTAATAATAAAAGTTTTAGTAAGAGAGTATAAAATTTTCTCTGCTTCAATACCAAATCATAAATTCCATTATAAACAGCCACAAATACTGACCATCCAAACGAATACCCAATTCTATCCAGGCACAGGGTTTTCAATGAAAAATCCCCAAAATAACCCCATTCGAAAGCTCCGTCCAGCGTTAAACAATATGATATCAAAAGCACTCCCGGTCGAGCGATTCCGTTCTCTCTCTCTCAATGTTGTCCACACCCAGCAGGCTACAATAGATATCCAACCCCGTTCAAAAGTACAAACATTAAGAAGGAAGGGGAGGAGGAGGAGGAGGAGGAAGAAAACAAAAGCATAAGAGAGTATATATATGAGCTTGAAGCAGCTATCGCTTTCAAGCAAGAGAAACATATCGCAACGGGACGTAACTTGTGTGTGTGTATAAAGAGGCAGAATATGGAAGACTCCTGCATGGCCATCTGCTACACACAGACACTCGATTCGCGAGCTTGCGCATACTTATAACCCAGCGGTGTTCCGACGGCTGTTATGGAGTATACGGTCTCTCGAGTGTGTTTGATGCAAGGGACTCCGGGTGGTAGTATTTCAAGCCGGCTAATATCGTATTGAGTACTACTTATCACTCAGTTATGTAAGACAAGCTTTTTATTTTTTTTTTCAATAAAGAGCAGGAGAAGGGTTGAGTATTCATGTCAAGTGGTTGTTCTTTCTTTTTAAAGTTGGCTAATTTTGGGTTAAAAATTCAAATTTAAATAAAATTTGTAAGCAAAAATCTCAGTCGTCTTACTTGTAAAAAAGAAAAAGTCTAATTTTGAATAAGTTTTCGAGTATTTACGTAATTTTTCCAACCTGTTTCAAAGCAGATAAATCAATTGGCTTTTTAAAATGTTATAGTTGTCCGATAAATACGAGTATAAGTATAAAGTTGAGCTTTTTTAAAAAAAAACTTACCACCAACATTGTTGTTGGCGACGACAGCTGGTGGAAATGTGATTTGTCGGGCGGCGGAGAGGGCCGGCACCATGGCCACCTCGTTGACCGAATTCAGCGAGCTCTGCACCATCGTCGTGTAGTGCTCCAGCATCCTGGTCCCCCTACCCCACCAGACCCTTGCTTATCTCTGCCCCCGATACCAATGGCCTTTTTTATTTTTTAAAATTTTTAGCATATAATAGTCGTTGAGAAACGTAACTATAACTGATACCCCCTAAAATTCACTTGTCGCATAAATTGTCGCTTATTTGTCACTTATGCCGTTAAAAATATACGTTTGTCAAGAATAACTGAGGCTAAGGATGATGGTTTTCACCAAGCCCGGTACACTTTTAGTCATCCTCATCAGGCGCGCCGCTCGGCAGCCAACACCTCCCTGGGCGCCGGGCACGCGCGCCGCACTCGTTCACAACTCCTCTCCATATCTTTCTCCTCCTCTCCTTCACGCACCTTTTTCTTGACCCAACACACACAAAACTCGAATACTTTTTCAAACACTATATAAGATATGGTCCTTTCTTAAATCAAGACCAAAAATCGGAACTTTGAAAATACGACACCCGCAGGATATATGAACACGTCCGTATCGGTGCAGCGACAGACGCAAACTCCTTCCCGTACCCGCGTTTCAACTTCGGGGTAGCCGGCGTAGCGCGGGTGGAGGAGGGGCCGGGCTTCGCAAAACTTACCCCCCTGCTGATGGGGCTGCTTCTGCTGCCTTGGGATTGGTTGATCTTGCGGGGCTGTAGGCACGCCCTAACGCTGCGATGGCGCCAGGCGGGGAGAATCTGATACTACTGCTGCTGCTGCTACTTTATTGCGCCTCTGCCCTGTAGTAGTGGTGGTGATGGTGGTGGTGGTGGCTGTACTCGACTATATATACTCAAATCCTGGTCCTCTTTGCACCCTCATCCCCTCTTTCTTCTGGAACCGAATCAATACTCCACTACAGGCTTCCTCTCCGCCTAGGCTAGAGAGAGAAAGAGAAGAGAGAGAGAGAGAGAGAGAAGAGCTTGCAGACTCAGAGAGAGGAGGGCTCGCGCAGTGAGCAGCGAGTGATGCGCTGTGCTTAGACTGTCTGTGTGAGCTTGCGCGTCGCACTATTTTTCCTTTTTTTCTTTCTTTTTTGTTTTTTTTGGTCTTTTTCTTTATTTGAACGGGTATACGCAGAGAAAAGAGATAGAGATGATATGATATTTCTTTCTCTTTCTGGTTTTGTGAGAGATAGTTTCTTTTTAGCTTCAGCTTTATTTTTTTTCTTGCTATTTTGACCTGGCTATGTTACGGTTTTTATTATTTTTTTTTTTATCTTTGGATAACTCCTCTGGTTTCGCTTCGATTTAATAATTTTTCTGCTATTTATTCGAAAAAAAATAAAAATAAAAAAGAGTCTAGCAGTACACTCAAAGAGATAAGGTCGGAGATTGAAAAGGTCCTATGCCAACGTTGTAAAGTTCCATACTACTGCTTTTCAGCGATATTGGTTCAACGAGCTATGCGTACTCTTTTTTATTCGTAGTAAATTAATTTTGTTTCGAATTAAAAATAAAATTTTTTTGCCAAATAATATTTTCCTCGCTGATACACAATTTATTATTCGTTATATTTTTACTAGAATTTGTAATAAATATTGTTATTTCTGTTTTATTTTTTCAACTTTCTGTAGACATACATTTAACTTAATTAAACGTATCCAGTGTTTAAAATGGTTATTAAATCCACGGTGACATAAATATTTAGCTTTTGTACATATTTTTAAAAAAATTATACATTTTATATGTCTGAACTGCAATTACGTGCTTGAAAAACAAACGGCTATTCACAAACAGCCAAAAAATTCATAATAATCATGAAAATAAATATTTGCAAAACTTATTTTTTTATGCTTTTAAGGCAGTTAATTATACTTTATTGAAAAAACTCCGGGATAAACACGTGATTTTCTGTTGATTCTCGTTTTTAATTTTAGTCCGTTAAAAACCTGTAACTATATCATTTACCTGATATAATAATAAAATAATAAATATTAAATTTTCACTGAATCACATGATATAATTTTTATTATACTACTATTCAAATTTATCAAAAAGTTGTTAATATTTTTAAGTTTGAGAAGTTTTTTTAATTTGACCCGTGTAAGTTTCCCAGTTTCCATACACCCATAAAAATACCAAAATAAACTATTGGCTTAATATCTCTCAAAGAAACAATTTTTAATTTTTCTTTTTGTTTTACAAAAAGCTTAACTAAAATTGATCTTTCTCTTAAATTGTTTTACGTAAAACAATTAATTAACAGAGCTTTCAATATAAAAATGCAAATTAAAATACACAGTTTAAAGACTAAAAAATTTTATTCGTAACACGTTTATATCTGATTCTTTATAGCACAGCATATAACCCAATAAATTACCAAGAACAAAGTCGCTCTCGGATCCACATAATAAAATAAGGTAAAAGGCTATACAAATTCGTTCCACATTAGCATCAAACAAATCCAAATCCTGCCCACCGAGAACCTCCGTCGTGCTCCCCTATACCGACAATAAAAGCTAAAAATTATTCAAAGTAGATATATCCGCGAGTCACACGTATGTAGGTATCGATAAAGATGCACAACAGGTCGATTAGAAATATCAATCTTGGGATAGATATACACTATAAAATTAGCAATACATCCACCACCACCACCATACATAGAAGTCCCATTTAACCAATTCCTCATCAACATCCACAACCACCTCCAGGCATGAACCCCTTTTCCAACGAGAATACTACACGTGTGTGTTTCCTCAACCATCGATCTCTTTTCTCTCCTTTTATAGTCTTTCGACCTTTGGAATACTTAACTTTGCTCTCGCTCACTACGTGACGTCGCACTCCCTGGGGCAGCAATACTAAATACCATACCATCTATCTCTCTCTCTCTCTCTCTCTCTCTCTCTCTCTCTCTCTCTTAGTCTCTTTCTCTCTCTCTCTTTTTCTCCCTCTGCGTCAACTAGCCGTATCATCGGCTATATAGTTATATATACTATACAAAAGCATACGTACATATAAAAATAGGGATATTGTGTTTACGGGCGTCGTAGCGGCGCTTTTATTTGTCAAACATCCGAGACTCTTCCCCCTTCTTATACCTTTCGGCTATTATAATGCGTGCGCGCTTGGTATTCCACCACCCTCCATCATGCAGGCTTATAGAAAAGTATATAGGGAATACAGGCGATATGTAAGGTATGGGAGGGGGGATGACGCGAGAAACTATACGACTTTTACCCTGCGACACATACACACGAGCTTCATGAATTTCACGCTTCCTACAATTTGATCGGGGGTGGGCTGCTTGGGGTGTACAATGTCTTTTTGTCTCTTATTCCTCTTTGACGTTGGACGTATTGGCGGAAGAAACGATAGGGCCGACTACAAGGTGGACTTGAAATGTGTTGCTGCTGCTGTTGTAATTGATTTGCACGAGACAAACGAGCAACCTCGGATATCGTGATAATCGTAAGTATACTGCTTTCTCTCTCTTTCTTTATCCCCTAGTATCGAGTGACCTCGGATTTTTCTTTACTAAGCGTATCCTACTCCCCTCCCCTTTTCCTTGGTTGTAGCAGCAACTTTATGTGTGGCATCGCTTGGTTCCGCTTAGACGACCTGTTTGGGTGTAAGGCTAATCGCTTGGATTGATTTGATGAAGCTTGACATCGTTGACCCGTGGTTTTACTCCTATTTTATGCCTGATTTTTTTTTATATGTATATACCTAAAATATTTCGATAAGGGTGTAGTTTACGATTTAGGACAGGTGTGTATATTGATTGATTGATTAGGTAATATTGCAGCTGATATATATTTGCTATTGATATTTTAGGTATATTAAATATTTTTTTATTTTGCTTTTTAAAATTTATGTTTGATTATGTAAAAACGAATCATTCAGTTTTTAAAATTCATTCTTATCTTTTATTTTTATTATTTTGGTACTTTTGTTCGTCACAGATTAAAAATTTCTAATATATTTGTTAAGATATGCCAAGCAAATATGACTTTGATGTTACGCGTGTGTATAGTACATGGTACTTGAGTAAACACACCTGCAATACCAATGTCCCCATTGCGGCGAGAAGATTATCTCAAATCAATATTCACCGACCACACACTACACATACATACACGTAACAGACACCTGCTATATATAAATGTATCCTTATTCTTTTATTTTTTGTATATTATCTATATATACCGCAAAGATTAATTTGGATTTGTGATTATTGATAAGAATTGCTTTTGTAGTAACAAGTGTGTGAGCAGATCGGATTATCTGTTGGCTTTCAATTTTTATTGTAGCTATTTAATCTGAAATACACTATTTTGATGATTTCTTTTATTTTTTGAACGTTGTTAAAACAAAATTGTTTATTTATTCAATATAAAAAATGATAAGTATTATTTCTGTATTTTTATATACTTTGTTTTTTTATTTGTTTATTTATTTTTTTTTGCTAATATTCACATGAAAATTTATTTCCATTTAATTTTACCCTATATTTTACCTTTTTTTCGTTCATATTTTTACAATAAAAAAAAATAAGCTCACATCCTCGGAAAAGCGAATAAAAGCAAAGAACGAAGAAACCCAGGAGAGGTCGACTTTAGCACGTCTCGACATTCGACCCTCAATTTCCACCCTTCTTGGATTTTCCTCTCCCTACTTTCTGACGAGAAATGGTTGTTCATCTTATGCTCAAGCTTCCAAGCTTTCATTCCAAGCGTACAACTATTGCGAGTAGCATATTAAGACGAAAATGCTCAGCATTCTTATATAAACGCGTACTCTCTTCTCTTTGTTTCCAAGGCTTTTTTTTAAATTTTCACCTTTTGTATAGGAAAACATACGAGTATATTTTAATTGAATCGTTTGAAAATTTATAAAATCTAAATAATTTGTGTATTTGCAATTTTGAATTATCAGTTTAACCTTAACAAAATTTTTTCATATCCAAGTAAATCTTTATTGCGCTACTGTATAAAAGTCAAAAGATTTTTTTCTACCAAATAATAAGTTACACGAGAGAACGAAATTGCCAAGAAACAAAAAATAATGGCAAAGTAGACTGTAAGAGGAAAAGTTTCGTAAAAAAAAAAGGAAACACGGAGAACAGTCAAGAGGCACGTACAAACGGAGAAAGAACAAAATACACCATATACCAGGATATGTATATATATCTATCTTGGTATATTTTCCCTCGGCAATGCCCGCCCTCCTCTATAGAAATCCTCCCCACCAAGCTTTATGCTTTCTGCGCAAGCTCCGAGCTTTTCATCCCCACCATATATACCCGTTGTCAAGCTAACTGCACGTTTTTCTCCCCTCTTTTAGCTCTTCTTTTACGTAGTCCTACATTTACTTCCCCCTTTTTTTTTTTACAAGTGCGTGTCTCGATGCTTCTTTTTTTTTTTTATTGTTAATCTGCAAAATTTTCAATTCTATACTTTTTGAAATTTTGAAAGAAAAAAAAATTGAATATTGAAATATAATGAAGCTGAAACTGTGCGAAATTATATTCTTAAAAACAGTAATATCGTAAAGAAAATTATGATAGCAACATTAACAAAAATTGATTCGACAAGTATTGAAAAAACATAGTAAAAAACGAATTTTTTAAAAAATTTTAAAAACAATAAATATTTTAAAATCTTATGTAAAAAATATTTCTATTTAAAATTCAATAAATTAATTTATTATAAAAATTGTTTTTCAAAATTAAAAACAAAAAAAAAAAGAGCAAGATATAACGTAAAAGAAAGCGAAAAGTTACGATCGAGATAAAAGTTTCATTTCGTGAAATCTAACAGTAAAAAGGCCCAGTGTCACGAAGAGAGAAAGAAAAGCTTCCCCCGACATCCCGTTGGCAATATCTGCCTTCCTCTCAGTAAAAGATCCTCCCTGTTCAGCAAGTATTCTGTCCTTTTTTCTCATAAGCGCAAGCTTCGAGCTTTCAACCTCCCTCCTTCCCCCCTTCCAGCCCACCAATTCAACCTGTGTGCGCTTATAAACGTGGAAATAGTGCTTCAACGTTATACTGCATGCGCTATATATATATATTCTTCTTTCAATGTATTTCGTGTTTTCTTCTTCTTCTTCTTATTATTATTATTATTCTCAATTTTTAGCTGCAGGCGGATAGACGCCGCTCCTTTTGTACATTTATTCTAAGATATTCATATTTTTTTTCAAATAAGTTTTACTTCTCTTTTACCATAGAATTTTAAATAAGTTTATATTTTTAAAAATCTAAAATGCATAATAAAAATTTGCATTCTCTAAAAATAAAAAAGAAAAATCATCCCATCAATTATTTTCAAATCATTTTAACGTCTCATTAACAACAGCAAATGAGCATGCAAAAGTTGTCAACTTAACATTAATCTATCACACCATACAAAAAAAGAAAAGGTTCATTGAGAAGGCAGTTACAGTGACCACAGCAGGCACCTATCGTCATATCAATCTTACTAGCCCATATCCATAGTACAAAAAAAAACGTCATCGATTACACCCTCGTAAACAGAATGAAAGAAAAAAAAAGAAAAAGTCAGCAGCAGCAATAGAAAAAAAAAGATAGAACAAGAGAGAAAATAAGAATAGGTATATAGGGAAGGAAAATATGCAGCTATAGCAGCATCTCACCCCTCGATTCGAATCAAAAATTGCGGGTGCATATTACCGATGATGTACACCTCACGCGCTAAATACGCTTTCTCTATATATGATACGTACATACATCGTATAATATGTAGTTTCAGAGGAGAGGGCGGCCGGTGCATGTAGATACGATTCGTCATAGCCCAATTGAGAAAAGGGCGCATTGTCAAGTAGTCTATACTTATATGGATAGCCAGGAGAGAAAGAGAGAAAGTGAGAGAGAGTAAGAGAAAGACTGACAAAGGATGAAAAATGTGTGCAGCACAACGCAGGTGCAGCGAACTCGCGGCTCCCCCATCTTCTATATGGTTGTTGCGCTACAACTTCTCGATCAGCTGTATATAGCAGCCTCCCTTGTTGCAATAGTCTGACAGGGGGGTAGAAAAACGCGTAGTCGAGTTTAGGGACAGGATGAATGGTATGCAGAGACACGGGTATAGGAGGGTAAGGTCTTGTACGAAAAGAACGACCTCACTTTGCTCTGGGTTGTATATATGGGCCTGTTGGATATATAGATCTCACCCCATCCTGTCGCGTACAGGGCATATATATAGTCTTTAAATCGTTTGATTTACGATGTACGCCTTGGTCTTTTTATCGAGACGCGCGAGTATGCGCATACGTTTATTTTATTTTTTTTATTTTTAAAGCTCGACTCGACCACGTGTTCGTTGAGGCTTAAAATCTTGTGTGTGTGTGTGTGTGTATGCTTGGGTCGTAAAATTGAGTGGTTAGCCAATATATATAGGTACTGCAAATCCGTTAAGCACTTTCTATTTCATACATCGCAGTGGTAATGATGCAGTTATATATTTGCTTATTATCTTGCGCTTCGTTGATCTTATAGATTACAAGTATAAAGCAGGAATCAAAAAATCATACCTATTATAATTTATGTTATTTTAATTTTTATTATTCATTTTTTAAAAGATGTGCTGAATGCTTAAAACCAATAACAAATAGAATTGACATAGATATCTGAAAATCATCATTTTTACATTTAAAATTTAAAACTATTCCACGAGCAATATGTATTTAATCAGCTGAACATTATACTTATCTCTCTTTTTCAATTCATCAATAATCCAATGACCTTTTTTTTTTCAAAAAAACTTTTCTATGCGTCAAGATCATTAACATCAGCAATTCTAATGAGCAAAACTTTCAATGACGCAAGTGACCCTCTGTAATTAGAAAACAATAGCAACTATGAAAAAGGCATTACCTATATTATATCCGCGATAAGGATGAGGGTTGATATATAAGAATAAGGTAATTCAATGCAAAGAATGTAGAGAGAAAAAAAATGAATTAATTTAGCCGAAAGAGAGAGAGAGAGCGGTCTTTGTGCTTTACACTATATAGACGAGGAGAGTATCCCACCCCTCTCCTTATTTTACGCATGACAGTGCGCGTGGCTCGCGCGCCGGACGGACACGACCCTTCTCCGTTAACGTAGTCGACGCCGCTATGTCGACGACAACAATACCTTAGATCTCGAATAAAATGCAATAACGCGTGGTATGGTTACGAGACCTCTAGACCTACTGGACCAACCAACCAACCCCTTGTATACTGTAGTTATAGCAAGGGTGCGAGGCATCTTTTTAGGCCAAAGTATAACGAGGAGGGTAGAACGGAATACGTCTGACTGCCTCGCAGGAATGTGTGTTATGACTACTTTGACGAAGATTCGACGTCTCTTTTTTTTTTGTTTCGAGTTTAGCTATTGTTTCTTTATGTTCTTTTATAAATGCATTGACCTGTTTGTGCATGTGTTATCGTCTATCTATACTGATGCCAAAAAATGTCAGTTTTTAAGTGTTACACCAACTATTATTGTCACTGCTTTAAATTCGATTATGTTAAGCTTTTAATGATTATTTATTGATTTAATTATATTTTATTTTCTTTATTAATTTGCAAAAAAAAATACATCAAAGATACACAAAATTTCATTATCTAATAAAACACAGCAAACAATTGTATTACACTCAAAAAATATAAGAAACATTATAATATTGAATAATCATTTTCATTTAATTATTTAATTCATCTAGAACACGTTGTATGTTGTTAACTGAAGTTTAAGGTAACCCACGTTATCTTCATTCGCATCGAGG